>PVKM010030369.1:0-17290 GCA_004027735.1 Carollia perspicillata
AAAAAAAAAAAAAAGAAATATTGATTGGTTGCCTCTCACACTCCCCCAACTGGGGACCTGGCCTGCAACCTAGGCATGTGCCCTCACCAGGAATTGAACTGGCAACCTTTCAGTTCACAGGCTGGCGCTCAATACACTGAGCCACACCAGCCAGGGCAGCATTTCCTTTTTATGGCAGAATAATATTCCACTGTATGGATGCACCACATTTTGTCTACTCATTCATCAGTTAATGGACATTTGAGTTGTTTCCATGTTTTGGCTACAATGCACAAGGCTGCTCCCAACATTTATGTATGTTTTTGTGCAGACGCTTGTTTTCACTTCTCTTGGGTTTATACCTAGGGGTGGAATTGCTAACTATTAAACCTTTTGAGTTTGTGCCATACTGCATTTCAAAGTGGCTCCACCATTTTACATTCCCATCAGCCATGTCTACGGGGTTCCACTTTTTCTACATCCTCACCAATACTTCTATTTGTCTTTTTGTTGACAGTTATCCTAGTAGGTGTGAAGTGGTGTCTCATTATGGTTTTGAGCTACATTTCACTAATGACTAATGATATTGATTATATTTTTTTATTTGTTCCTTGGTCCTAAATAAGCTTTTTTACCACTGAAAGATAATACTGTTACTGTTTTAAAGCACAGGAACAAAAGGGGTTGGAAAAAATTATTCAAGACATTAAGAGGAAAAAATGTGAATACTTAGATATAAGATGTTTAAGGGACTCGTCATTCTTTTGGCAAACCTTGTTTAAGTGGAGGTACCAATGACCTTTCCAATTTCCAACACACATGTGTGCATACACATACACACACAGAGCTGGACACATAGCACATGATCTTGTGCTAGCCAATCACAGAACCATATTCTCCTGCCCACAGTGATTAATTCAGGTCTAAGAGTGCAATCAAATCTTGTTTGATCAGAATCCTCCCTAGACTCCCCCCAGTACTCTAATAATTAATGCCAGCTGTGGCCCTGGACTTACCAGGTTACAAGAGCCAGATTCCCCCATTATGCTAAAAATAATTTGAGCTAGGTTCCTGTTGCCTAAGACATAACTACACAGTTAATATTTCAGCCTAAAACTATCAGACCTACCTTTCAATAGAAACACTATGGGGGAAAAAAGTTTATGGTATTCTTAAAGCCCCTATTTTTAAAGAAAGCCAGAAAACAATAATTTTCATACTTAACCAAAGAACCAAGAATGACGAACAATTATTTGAAAATCTTAAATAAAAATCTTTCCTTGTTTTTCTGGACCAGGAACAGCTGTGGAAAGTGACTAAAGAGGTCCAGGATAAATAGGCAGGATGGGTAGCAAACAGGATAGGGTCATTTAATATAACCAAGTGAAGATTACTTCCAGGTCTTTCAGAATACAACTATTATAACTAAATTCAACACCCACTTTAAGAAACCAAAAAGAAATGCTACAAAAACTAAAACAAGCATTGAGAGTAGATACTGGGTAACTAAAAGTTACACTGAATAGGAAACTGAGAGACAATTTCTTGCCCTGGACAGGTAGCTTGGTTGTTTAGAACATCCTCTCAGTACACCAAGGTTGTGGGTTTGATCCCTGGTCAGGGCACAGACAAGAATCAAACAATGAATGTATAAATCAGTGAAACAACAAATCAATGTTTCTTTGTCTCTCTTTCCCCCCTCTCTAAAAATCAATAAAAAAATTAAAAATTAGCTTTCCTTTTCTTGCCAACTTGGAGACTGTGGAGGCCTGCTGGAAACAGGACTTCTACGACAAATATGTCTAGGAAGCTGTGATCCAAAGCCATTTTTGCCGGCTATAAATGGGGTCTCTGGAATCGGGGGGGGGGCACATAGCTCTTCTTAAAATTGAACGTGTTTATGCTCAAGATGAAAATGAATTCTATCTAGGTAAGAGATGTGCTTATGAGTACAAAGCAAAGAACACAGTGACTCCTGGTGGTAAATCAAACAAAACTGGATTAATCTGGGGAAAGTCAACTCATGCTCATGGAAAGAGTGGCATGGTTTGTGCTAAATTCAGAACCCACCTTCCTGCTAAGGCCATTGGACACAGAATCTGTGTAATGCTGTACCCCTCAAGGATTTAAACTTATTAAAAAGGAAATAAACAGCTCTGACTGGAATGGCTCAGTTGGCTGGGGGTCCTCTGGCAAAGCAAAAGATTCCCAGTTGGGGCACATGGTTGGGTTGCGGGTATGGTCCCTCCCTGGTCAAGATACAAAGGGAAGTCAACCAATGAATGTTTCTCTTCCTCCCTGCCTCCTCCCTCTCTAAAATAAATAAATAAAATCTCTTTCTAAAACCAAATTTAAAAAAAAATAAAAACATTTGATAAAGATGAAAGCAGATCATATTCTATCACCAAATAATGAAACATTATTTTAGGATTATGACTTTTGTTAATAAAAATGTAATGACATTCCAGTTTGCCAAACTATAACCATTACTGAAAATGTAATTTTTAAGTTGAATGTAAATTAAATTTTGGGTAAAAGTGAAAGCTAATCAAATTTTCTCATAATAGTAAATATATGGTAATAGAAAACAGTTCAGCATTTTAAATCATCAAGATAATCCTGTATTACCAGCACACGTCTATGGCCTTAGATCACTATTCATTATGGATACTAAACAGTGTGAATTAGAGCTATTTTCTGGTTAAATCTACAATCTTGGGGGAAAAGTTACAAAATCTACATAAAGTATTTACTAACTAACAACAGAGGATTAGAAAAATAAAGTCAGAAACTAGTAATTTTAAAACATTTTGGTTGAAGCACAGGAGAAAGTAGGCTTTCACTTGAGTGCTAATTAATGAAGGGATAAAGGAAGCCTTCTCCAATTCAAGTGATGTGATTTGAATTATTCTAACAGCGAACACAAAGGGGAGGAGGTATTTGGAGTAATGTCTGATGAAGCAAGTTGGTAGAAATAAAAGAGCCTCCTTTCACTCTGTATGTACTATGTCAGGTACCATTAAGCATTTAAATGGTTTAGAGAAATTAGGGTAAGTTCAATAACTATTAAATGGAGGAACCAGGGTTCAACTGCAGATTAAGTAACTCCATAATCCATGTTCTTTAACTATAATGCTAGAAAGCCTTTTTAGAACCATTATTTATTAAGCAACAGTCACTAGTACCAGAAACAATAACAAGCAAAGACAGTGGTCAATGGGCCCCCGTGGGGTCACTGAGGCCTTTTCAGAGGTTTGATAAGATCAAGCCTATTTCATAATATTACTTTCTTATTATGTTAACATTTGCACTGCAGTGTAACGCAGTGGGTGAAACTTGCTTTAGCAGGAATTAAGGCAATATCACCAAGCTCTACTAAAAGTTACTGTATTTCAGACTTAAAAAAAAAAAAAAAAAAGAGCCATTACGCTTAGAATGTCCTTGATGAAAAACTGATCTTTTCTTTCTAAAATTTTGTGATAAAATATGGATTACACATAAACCACCTTTACAGCAAGTGTATTTCTGCAGTAGTCTGTCTGCAGGATGACTGTCTCAAAGAAGAAGTTTTTGTGCAATTGCACAAGTTGCAAAATGAACTGGCCACTTTTATGGAACATCATTTTTACTCGAAAGAATGACAAACAAATTATGGTTATTCAAACAGTGTCTGGCAGATGTTTTCAAAAAATGAGCAAAGTGATCTTATGGTTCCAGGGAAACAACTTACAGTATTTATTGGGTAATGATAAAATTTGAGCCTTAAAAATAAGACTTTTGGGAAAGTTGTACCCACTGTTAGCCTGATAGATTCCCAATATTTAAGATTTTTCTGATGAACTATGTAGTGACACTAATAATTGTGGATTTTCATTGTATAATAAAATGTGTCAGCATTTGGAACAGCTACGTAATTCAGGGAACTAATATTTTCCAAATGACCAATACACAATGTTACAAAATCAGCCATGGGCAAAAGAGACAAGCCAAATGCAACAGACCAATGAATTTTAACGTAACAAACAGTAAGAAAAGTTCTTTGATGTGGCTTCAGATTCCAAATTGTACTTTAAGATATTACTACTTCTGATGTTATAGTATCAAAGATAATTCACATAATTATCTAAAAGGGCTATTAAGACATTGCTTTTTCAACTGCCTCCCTTTTCAACTTGGATATTCTTCATATACTTCAACCAAAGGAGCATTCCACAAAGGAATGAATTTAGACATTGGAAAATCCAGCTATCTATTTGTGTCAAATATTAATGAGCCCCCCCAACAAGTTAAACATGGTCATTCTCCCTACACAATTTTTTTGAGACTTTGGAAAATAAGTCATTGTTATTAGAAACTTGTATTTCTATAAAATAGCTTTATTATTATTTTCATACACTTTTTAAAATTCGTAAGTTTTAATTTCTAAAATGGTAAACAGTGGTAGAACCCACAGAACTCTTTGAGGGTCCTTAACTTTTCACAGCAATAAGCAGGTTGAGCCCCAAAGCTTTGAAAAGTTCTGAACTAAGACCATTATAAGCATGTATATATTGTCCTTATTTATTACGTACTAATACAAATATTGTACTCATGTTAACTGTAGATGAGTCTTCTCTGGCACTGTCTTTTAGTAAACCTAAATGGGAAGCATAGTATATGGATTGTGTTCTTTAGAGTTTAAAGCCCACAAATGATGCACGATTTCTAAAAATCTCTTTGGGAAAAAAGGAAATACTTAATACCTATTATGCTCGAAGCTTTTACATAGAAGTTTTTAATCAACTTTGAGATCTGTATTAAGGCTGAAGGAAGTTACAGGGAGGTAGTAGAGCACAGTATGAACAATATAGACTTTACTTTGACATATGTAAGTTAAAATCACTCCCTTGAATGCTATGCTATTAAGTCTCTTCACTCTAGAGTTTTTCTCCTATAATATAATATAAATTATATTATATATAATCTCCCATAATACAATATACAATAAAGTATATATAATATTATATATTATAATATATTATAATATACACAATATAATATCTCCTATAAGATAATAACTTCTTATACGATTGAGAGAAATGAGAATACAATTAAAAGTATATACAAGAGGTACTCAAAAAGTTAGTTCCCTTCAATCCTACTTCTCCCTTTATTTGAAAACTAAACAAATGAGTACCAAAATCATCATTCAAATTTAAATTCAAGAAACTCACATTGTGTTATTTTAGGCCTAATGGAGAGGAATGTGCTTCAGTAAACATTTAAAAATATTTTAAGAATCCACAACCAATATCAGGTATTAGGGATCAATTTTTTTAAACTACTTATACATTTTCTGAAGTAGTTTCATTCTTTTAAAGCTAAATCACTCCTACAACTCTTCTAATCTTGTATATTCATTTGACATACTAGTATCTATGAAAAACCAAAGACATCTTGGTATATCTAAGAAAATCATCAATGAAGCAACTCTGAAATGGTTGCCTTGTAAACCAGGAAAGCTGGCAGGAAGTAAAAAAACAACTATTTAGTTCCCAACTATCTTTCTATCAGATATATCATACTGTCACATGCATGACTATTTTATGAAATATTAGATAGTAGTTACTTTAAGTATAGTAAATTATGTTCCAAGATTTGTGATGAGAGAGGTCAGTCTAATAAACCAACAACTTTTTAAAAAAAGTTCAAGCTGACTTCATGTTTTATGTTGCGTGAACAGTCAAGTTTCCACGTATGTAGTATTTTAATATTCTTTTGCTTTCAGGGTTTATTTCCCCTTAAAGTTGTGTATTTAAAAGATCTAATTATTCTTCTAACACATGTTCTATTCAAACCTGAATACTCTCAGAACTTCTATGAAAATTAAGTAGGTTTATTAGAAATAAACTAATAGAGAATCTACTAGTTTATTTTCCCTCTACTAGAGAATTTCCCCTCTACTTTTAAACATAAACTAGATGAGCTTAATTTACTTTATTCTGACAAATTTTCTCTCTGAGGTTTGGTCACTATCCATTTCCTGTGTTGCACTGTACGTATCCTCCCTTATAGTTACTATTCCCCAAACTAATATAATGACGATCCCCTAATACATTACATGAAAGAAGCCAAGCACTGGGTATCATCTGACAGTTCTGTAAGTTATTTTAAATGGATACTGGCATATGTTTTCTTTGATGTTTTTGCCTTTCAAGAAGTTAGCATGATCACATTTGGGAGGAGCCAGAAAGGTTGCATGAAAGATAGGAATGAATCAGATTGGAAGCTGTGAATCAGTTTCAACTCCAACACTTAGAAAGTAGGACTTTAGAAGTCACTGATTCCCTGTGCCCAAATCACCCTTCAATGAGCAATAACATTATTTCCACATAACAGTGTCAATAATAAAAATAAAATAACACAGACACAGACAACACTGTGGTGATGGCCTGAAGGAAAGGGAGGGTAAGGATTGGGTGGAGGGCAAACAAGGGAAAAATAGGGACAACTGTAGTGGTGTAAACAAAAAACTAATAGAGGTAAACCATAAAGTAAAAAAGGTTCCTTATTAATTTTAAGTTCAACTTAAATTATATATGAACACAAAGAAAAAGCAAAGAGGCAATTGCAAATAAAGGAGTAAAAGAAAAAAATTACTGAATCCCATTGAACTCCCTTCCTCCCAGCAACCAGAAAAGCTGAAAGTGATAAAACCCTCAGAATTACTAGGTATCATCCTAACATTAACCTATTAAACTACACAACACTCATGAAACAGATGTAAAGTACCTCTTGTTTTAAAGAGAAGAGAACCCTAAATCTGATTCTCCTAAGGTCTCAAAGTTAGACATCAGATTAAACTCTAGGTCTCTGTACTCTTCATAATTTTAAACTGTTGGATCAAACTGAAAAATGCTACCATTATCTAACTCTATGCTATCCTCTATATCCGTGCTGCCCAATAAGGTAGCCACTAGCCACACTTAGCTCTTAAGCACTTGATATGCAGGCAGTCCCAAAATGAGATAGCTGTACATGTATAAAACACAAACTAGATTTTGAAGACTTAGTATGAAAAGAATATAAAATATTTCATTAATTATTTTACATCAATTACATGTTGCAATAGTATTTTGGAAATAGTGGATTAAATAAAATTCACTGAACAGCACTGGTCCATACATACTTCTTTCCAAAGACCTCTTAATGAAATGTGGTTACAACCAAACCAATTAGTAGTACATGTTTAGAATCTGTCATAGTACAACACAGAATCTTATTTGGAGGGAGGGAGGAAACATGCATAAGTGTTTTGAGGGACACAAACATAAATGTAATTAATAAATACATAAAATAGGCCATTCTAGTGTAATCTAAGGATTATAAAAGATGTTTCTACCTCAATACAAGCATGTGAGACTTTGAGTAAGTCACAAGTGAGGAGAAAGTATGACTTTCCATTAGAGTCATATCACATTTCCTTAGGTGGAAAAGTACAAATATTCCTATTCTAACGTACGCACAGGCTTATCAAAGTTAGCAGAAGATGCTCTTAAGGCACTATGAACATCTCAAAAAAACCTGCCTAATGTGTATTTATAAATCACATTATCATAGTATTGTTCTAATATAGAGTCAGCACTTAATCTTATTTTGACTAAAGTAATGAGATATACGACACAGTAAGGGGGCACATCAATTTAAAAAATAAGAATCACTTAAGAGAACAGTTTGGCAATTCTATAAAATGTTACATAGAAAGTTACCATGTGACCAGTAATTCCATTCCTAGGTGTATAAAGAGAAATAAAAACATAGGTCCACACAAAAATGTGTACATGAATGTTCATAGCATTACCATGTATAATAGAAAAAAAAAGTGGAAACAATGCAAATGTCCATCAATGGATAAATAAAATGTGGTATGTGCATAGTGTGGAATACTATTCAGCCATTAAAAAGAATGAAACACTGATTCATTCTTGTTACATGTGTGAATCTTAAAAACATGATGCTACTTGAAAGAAGCCAGCCACAAAAGATCACATATTGTATAACTCTATTCATATAAAATATCCAGAATACGCAAATCTTAAAAGATAAAGAGTGCTGCGAAATGGAGAGTGATTGCTAACGAATGTGTTCCTTTTTGGGGTGATAAAAATGTTCTAGGAGTGATTGTACCAATGGCTGCAACAATGTGAAAACATCAAAAGCCACATTAAATGGGTGAATTGTAAAATATGAGAATCATGTCTCAACGAAACTGTTAGAAAAATGTAGGCCAAAATGGAGGGAAAAGGATTACAAGGATTTTTCAAGCATCTGATTGCTATTTTTCTGGATTTTATCACTGTGTAGTTTTTGTCTTTACGTTTTGTCATTTGCGATTTTTTTTCATTTTTAACCTTAAAACAATCAGGAAATTAATAACCTACTCCTAACCACTCAATAGTTCCTCAAACTTTGAAACCCACTTCAGAGATAAAATGGATTTGGGAAAGCCCAAAAAATAGTTACTATGTCAGCCAAGCAAATGGTTCAAGTTCAGAAACAGGTGATGGGAATTTGGAGATCTCAGCATACAGAAATACAGAGGGACAACATAAAAAATACCACTTTCTCTTCAAAGCTAAACTCTTGATTCCGATGCAGAATGGATTTAAAAAAACAAACAAACAAACAACCACCCAATCCTGTTTATGTGAACTCTTAAAACTGAAGGGGAAAAGTCTATCAAAAATGTGTGTGTGTGTGTGTGTGTGTGTGTGTAACCCTCACACTGTTTGTATCCTAAGCAGCTCGGGGAGCCGCTGAGTATGAGGCAATGAAGGGTTTTTATTTTCACGCTTTTAAAATAGTAAAACGCGAAGGTGCCATTCCCTAGCCCACCCCATCCCCCACTACCACCGCCAGCAGGTGGAGGGAAAGGATACTGTAGACTAGAGGATGAAAGCTTTGTATAACCCTTTGGACTTTATATGTAAGAATGCAGCTGGTAGTCTCTCAAGGGGGGGGGGGGGTAAAGAGATTTGTGAATAAGCTGAATTAAGGGGCATCCTTTGCCTGGAAGAGGGCACACGGTGAGCCACATCTTGAATCAGCTATGTCCATAGCAAAACAGAGGCCGCAGGAAGGCAGGCACTGTTAGCATCACCAGGATGGCCACTCACGCCGGGGGTGTTTTTTTCAACGGAGAAGTTGACTCCTGTAGTTTGAATATTGGAGGGAGGCAGGGGTAGAGCGGGAATTGGGAAGACCAGAAAAAAATGCCTGTAAGTGGAGACGCCTCGGGCCTCGCCGAGGAAGTTCCGAACCCCACTCGATCGCCACACGCTCACACTCCCCCACCCCACCTCCCACTGCACTCCTTCCCCGAGGGAAAGCCAGAATCTCCGCTGCCGCCGCCGCCGCCGCCGCCGGGGTGGGGGCAGCTACCGGGCCAGAGCGGCACGGCGCACGCACGCCTCCTCCGCGCTCGCCGCGCCCGGCGTCCCCGCGGCGCGGCCCAGCCCCTAGCTCCCGCGACGGACCGGCTCCGCCGGGCAGGCCTAGGCCGCGCTGGCCGTACCCCGGCACCTGACTCCCCAGCAGAGGCGAACCAGGCCCGACACAAACTTCCCGGCGCCTTAGCAAAGGCGTCACGGACGGGCCGGCCCCCAGCGCCATTCCCCCGCGGCCCGGCGGCAGCTCCCGCCCCTACTCCCCAAACTCGAAGTCCCGGCGGAGATCGGTCCGAGGTCCACGGCCCCCATCCCTCCCGCACCCTCGAGTTTACCTCCAAGTCGCGGCCTTTGTTCTTGAAATTCTTGAGCCGTTGGTTGTCCAGTTTCTCGTTGTCCGCCATGGCCGGGCCGGTGACTCCTTCCCCCGCCCGGGCCCCGCGGGATCCGCCCCAACCACCACGCCGCACCGACACTCCCAGGAACCCGGCCGCCGCCTGAGCTGCAGTGCTCGCCGCGCCGCCGCTTCCTTCCTCCTCTCACCTGCCTCTGCCGCGGCCTTCTCCTCCTCTCCCCACCCGTCCCACCCCCCCCCGCCCTAACCCCAGCACGACAGCAGCTCCAGCAAAGACAACTGCGGGGCCGGGCGGCGGCAACCGCGGCGGAATGTGCTGCCGGCTGAGAGGGGGAGGCAGCCTCGATCTGAGGGCCCCGGCACTGCGGCCACGCCCATCGCTGCCAGCCCAGTTCGCCAATTGGCCGACCAGGCTTTGGTGCACTCGACCAATCAGATAGGACGATGGAGAGCTGGAGCGGAAGAGCGAACGAAAAAGGGAAGCGAGCGGCACTTGGGAGGAAGGGGCAAACCGCCCCGAAAGCTGGGAGAGGAGGGGCGCGGCGGGGGCCGGGCGGGAGGGACCACGTGCCTGCGGAACAAGGGGGAGGGAGCAAAGAGAATTAGACTTGAAGGGTGGGAAGGGGAAAGAGAGGGTTGGGGACAATTTGTTTAGTTCTGTTTGTAAGGGCAGCCCCAGACTTCTGGAGTCCAAGATAGAAGCTGAGTTAAACTACGTTCTTTTCTTCTGCGTTGCGTCTTCTCTTCCAGGGCATTCTTTGCGCGCTCCGCAGGATTTACCGGAAGTGGGAGCTGCGCCTCGGCTTTAAGCTGGGTCGGAACACCCCTTGTCCAGATTCCCACTGAGCTCCGTTCTGAGGCACGGGGTCCCTGCCCTCCAGGGGCCGGGCGTTGAGGAGCAGACTGGCAGGACGTTCCGGAGGCTCAGCGGCAGCTGGAGGGACGTTGGGTGGAAAAAAAGGACGCATTAGACAAATCTGACTCATTCCCTCTGACCAAGTCCCCGCAACAGGTAGGAACTTGTGGACCGCTGATGATACCATCTCCTAGGTATTTCATCCTAGATAAAGTATCTACTTGGCCACAAAGTACTAGGTTAAGGCGGGGACCGTGGCACCTTACATAGTAATGAACTATTTTTAAGTGTCGAAAAAGGAAATAAATTTTAAGGATATACATCTTTATCAGGAATATTATCGCCAGAGGCAGAAATAACACGAACTACAAAAGAACGTTCTCAGGTATTTCAGAAAAAGGAAGAAAGACATGGCTTAACAACATATTTAAATACCAACTAATAGCACTTTAAATGTGCACGAAAACGTGAAGTACAGTAGTCAGCAACCACTGAGGTTGGATGGAAGGGGTGTGTGTGTGTGTGTGTATAGAAGGTTTGGATGTGTTTAAATTTGGCGAGGTCCCCCTTCCCTCCCAGTCCTTACTGGTATGTGTGTATGTATATGTATTATACATATATATAATAGTTATTTTTTGAATAGAACAACGTGCAGAGATACGATGTTTAAAATGGGGATAATACCTTTAAAGTCCTCAATATTTTGTATACTTTGAGCTGCCTAGACAAACAGAAGCAGTACCTGGAAATAATTCACACTGAAGGTTAACTTGATTGGAAATTCGGTGTGGATTTTAATGATAATGTTCATTATAAATGTTTATAACCCAAGGTGTCGTTTAATTGAAGTAACATTGCACATTGGAGCACTGTATTTTTTAAAATTATGTGTTTAGAATAAAATTCAATTGAAAAGCTGGAGTATGTGTGTGTTTTCCACCAACATGGATTTTTGTCACAAGCAGAATTCAGGAAAACAAATTACTAGTGAATTCCTACCCTATAATTAGAAGTTATCCTGCCAACATGCTGTGTAAAGACAAATATTTTGTACTTTTTGGAATAAATTCTATGACAGTTCTCATGATAAAGGTTATGAAATTGTCTACCATTATGTATCTTCATGTCTCCCAGTTACAACTGGTTGTCTCCGATGACTGAACAACTGGAAGGTCTTTGCAGAATCCTCCTAAGAGGACGGTGTGATCACCGTTGCCCACTTAGGAAGATACAGTACAAACAGGAAATGACCATAACATGTCATTTCAGTTTTTTTATTATTTGTTTAATGTCTGTCTTCTTTGCTAGACAACAAGCTTTCTGAAGTCAAAGGTGATATTTGTTTTGTTCTCTCTATACCCTGCACCTAGTATGTGGCACATTGTATGCTCTCAGTGACTATTTGTCAAATGCAAGACCTGAATCTAAGCTACTTTGAGTATATGTTTCATAAGTTTGAAAACAGGCTAACACTTCTTGATTAAAAATGTGGATTGAGTTGTTGCTTCTGATTTACACTGGGTTTCTTCTAAGAATTCTTAACTTGGTATCATGCTCATTACAGAGTTGAGGTTCAGGGAGTAGATTAGACATGAGTTGCAGGGTAAATCCCCTCTACATGTTTAAAAGTAGTTGTGGCACACTTTGCTAAGATGAACAATTATCCTTAATTATAATGTTTAGGTGGTCTGTTTGCTGGCCTAAATTTTTCATTTGAAATGAGCATACCTGTTGCCATTCAGTTTACATATTTGATGTTCGTACTTACAGTTGTTCTAGATCAGGGGTGTCAAACTCATTTTCACCAGGGGCCGCATCAGCCTCGTGGTTGCCTTCAAAGGGCCAACTGTAATTTTAGGACTGTGTAAATGCAACTACTTCTTAACTAGGGGTAAGGACCTCAGCACTGCCGCTGGGCAGAAACAAGGTGCCAGGCCCAGGTGGGATAAAACAACGTGGAGGGGTGGGTTTGGCCCACGGGCCTTGTGTTTGCCACCTGTGTTCTAGATAGAAGATACATAGTTTACCAGAGGAGTAAAAGTTAGTCTGGGAGTTGGTAAGAGCCCTAAAAGCAGATTGGCAACCTAATTGGGAATATATGGTAGCTCTAACTATAGTTAGGAGATATCAGAAATTCAGTTTGCTGAACTAAGAAAATAGTAAAAGTTAGCCATCAATACCATTTTAACATGGGCTATTTAACAAATTTTTTTCATGTGTGTATATGAAATAAAGTTATAACCAAACACTATAAAACTTATACAGGCATACTTCAGAGATATTGCAGGTTCTGTTACAGACCACTGTAATAAAGTAAGTATCACAATAAAGCAAGTTGTACTTTTTTTGCTGGTGGAGGGTCTTGCCTTCAATTTGTAAAAAATGCAACACCTGTGAAGTAAAATGAAGTGAAGCACGATAAATGGTGCCTATGTATGAGATCTGTTTTCCAATAGAATGTTCATATCCTGAGTTGCTACTGTGTTGGTATAGGAAAAGTTAAAGCATTATGGAGATAATTGCTTTTAATATGTCACGAAATTCTTGTAGAGTCACTTTCCTGAATAAAGAAACTTTCCCTGTTCTGCGGGAGAGATTTGTGAGGAGAGCAAAGCTTTTGAACCTTTACAGAGGATTATAGCTGATCAAAGGTAATTTCAAAAAGAATTAAAATTGATAATTATTTCTTTTAAGCAGTTTGGAGTATTTTTATGACACATATACTAAATTGAAGATTGTGAAATCCCTCTCTGTCTAGACTATGGACCTTATAGTTTCTGTTACTGTTTGGGGAATTGTGTGTGATTTCTTGAGCTATTTGTTGGGAAAAAAACGGAGGAGGCTGGGAAAAACTACTTCTTTATTTTGAGTGAAGTACCTGAATGATAAGAGTTGATGATTTAAAAGGCTAGTTGTTGATACTAACTTGATTGAAAGAGATGAACCCCTATTAATTTTTTAACTTAGTTTTTTAAGCTTAGTTTTGACTTAAAATTAATTGGAGAGAAACTTATAATTCATGTGTACAAATCATTAGTTGGTATCTACTTTTATTGCTACTAGGCAAACATGCATAGTTTTTCTAAAACTTTTTATTTGGGCCTAAAATACTGGAAAATAAAAGAACGTATATACTATTTCTTTTTAATTTTTAAAATATAAATACCACAGAAGGAGCAACTTGAGAAGCCAAATAGTCAAGGAGACAAGCATATGACTTAGAGCAATTTTCTCAAATAAAGAATTCCCCAGAACTAGATGTTAATAAGTGCTCCTTAAAAAAGTTTCTTTGGTCTAACAATTTGAGGAAGTTGAGGGTGGGAGAGTAGTGAGAACTCTGAGACATTAGTGTTAAGTAGAACACTATTTGGAAACTTGAAATCAGTGAGCTAGAAAGATCGCTATTGCTCCTCAAGTTAAAAATGTGTTAATAGCATCAAGCAAGTAAAATGACTTAGGAATGGGTGGTATTTCAGAAGTTTGCTTACAGATTAGTTCTTTGAAATACTTGTATAAAAACATGATAATGACTAGGGTATAGCTGCTCGGATTAGCCCACAAAAGTTTATTTAATCTGTAAGGTATTTATATGAATGTCATAGGACCCAGTCACAACGTGAGGCAAATAATTCAATGAGGAAAATATTTGGATTTACAACTTTGGTCAGGAGAAGTACATCCCATGTATTTGTCACTTGTATTTTTGCTATAATATAACCAGGTGTGTTAGTGATGGAGTTGCCAAGATTACATTTCCCCTTGCACTTAGAGTTCCATGGATGAAACATTTTATAAATTCATACCTGACCTGATGTAATAGGAGCCGGGCCTAGCTCTCAGCAATCAGGCGTTCATGATTTCCAGTGGCCCATACTGGTGAGCAACATCAGAATTCTAGCGACTAGGACATAGGACGCTGGGGAGTAGATGGGCTATAAGTCCAATTTCTTGCCCCAGTATTTTCACTTCAGGCAAGCACCATACCCCTATCTTTTCTTTTTGTAATATAACCGCAGTAATCCCCCAACCTCCTACAGTAGTGCCTCATATAACTATAATACACTGTCAAAACCAGGAAATTGATACTAATGTAATCCACTGAGCTTCTTTAGAGGGGAGGGAAGACATCAGAATGTAAAGAATATGTGAAAGAATTGGAGGGTGCCTACATACTGGAATCTCTGATAACCCTATGCTTTATGAGAAAGAACTCCATGGCAGTAGTAATAATTGTTACGCATATTGAGTACCTACCATGTGTGAAGTATTTTGTTATTATCATTGTTGTCATTTGTATTTGTGTTATTAGAAACATCTGACAATTAGTGAGCAATTGTGTGGCAGGCTGTCTTCTAAGCAGTTGATATATATGACTACTAACGCATTGATATCTTCACAAGTGTATTATTACTCACTTTACCGATGAGAAATTTGAAACACAGAGAGATTTAGTGATCTGCCCAAGATCACACAGTAAATAGAAGAGCTGACATTTGAACTGGGTCTGACACCAGAGCCAGCACTCCTGATTACCACGTAGATACATAAATTCAGTGTTCATTGTAACCTTTCAAGGTAGTTATTATAATTCCCATTTTCTGTATGAGGAACCTAAGCAGCTTGCTCAAGACCCTACACAAGTTCTGGAGCCCCAGTTTGATTCCAAGCCTGACTGGCTGCAAAACCCCCACCATTTTTAGTTGACCATTGCTATGGACTGAATGTTTGTGTCTCCCCTGCTCCTCAGAAAACAAAACAAAACAAAACAAAAAAAACCCTTGTATGTTGAGACCTCATCCCCAATGTGATGGTGTCTGGAGGTAGGGTCTTTCGGAGATAACTAGGTCTCGGGATGCGCCTCAAGAATGGGATTAGTACTCGTCTAAAAGAGGCCTGGAGAAGACCCCTCATCCTTTCACCTATAAGGTTACCATGAAAAGACTGGTCTATGACGAAGCGAGTGCTCACCAGACACCGAATGAACCGTCACCTTGATCTTGAACTTCCTTGCCTGGAGGACTATGAGACATAAATTTCTGTTTATAAGCCACCCAATCTATGGTATTTTGTTATAGCAGCCTGAACAGACAAAACAGTTATACTATCTCCCTGGCCTATAGCAGAGATGTACTGGACCTCTGTGATATGATTTATATAAAGAAATATACATATTTGGTCTTCCTCCATGGTTTCTGGCACATAACACCTGAAACCTTTGTAATTTCCTTACTGATAAGAGTTACTGGAGCATCTTTCCTTTCAGATTCTGAGATAGTTCAAGAGTGAAAATTGGATGTCCTTAGTGACTTTAGGAAAGTCCCTAAGAATAGGGGGCTGGTTGCCAGGGGAAGTAACTATGTGATTAGAGGGTTGAAACTTGCAGTCCTATCCCCCTCTGACCTCTGGGAGAGGAGCGGGACCGAAGGTTGAATGAATGGCCAGTGCTGTAGTCAATCATGCCTCCACAATAAAGCCTCCATTAAAAACCCAAGAAGGACAGGTTCAGAGAGCTTCCATTTGGTGGGTGCATGGAGGTGCTGAGAAGGTGGTGAGCCCAAGGAGGACATGGAATGGAGGTTCTGTACCTCTTTTCCCAAACCCTGCCCTGTGCATCTCTTCCATCTGGCTATCTTGAGTTAGATTCTTTCAGAATAAACCGGAAATCCAGTAGGCAAACTTTTTCTGAGTTCTGTGAGGTGCTTTAGCAAGTTGATTGAACCCCAGGAAGGGGCTGTATGACTCTCCAATTTATAGCTTGGTCAGTCGGGAGCACAGGTGACAACCAGAACTTGTGACTGGTGTATGAAGTGAGGTGGGGAGGCCTTAATCTGTGGGACCTGACACTTATCTCCCAGTCGTGTTGAAATTGAGTTACATTATAGGACCCTTAATATGTCACAGAATTGCATGGTATGGGGGAAAAAACAACTACACGTTTGGTGATCAGAAGTGAAAATAGTGCTGTGAGTAAACAAAACAGGAGAGTATTTTTTCCTTAACAGGCTCTAAAGAGATGCAGTTCTGAAATGCCTGAAGGTAGTAATTCTCAACTTTAGCGTGCTTTCGAACCACCTGCAAGACTTAAAACCCAAATTGGTAGACTCCATCACCAGTTTCTTCTTTTCAATGTCTTTAGTCACTTTATTTTCTATTATTTTTATTGATAATGCTGTTACAGTTGCTCCAATTTCCCTCTTTGCCCCCTTCCATCCAGCACCCCACTCTCTCCAGGAAATCCCCACACCATTTCTCATGTCCTTGCGTCATGCATGTAAGTTCTTTGGTTACTCCATTTCCTGTACTGTACTTTACATTCCCATGGCTACTTTGTAACTACCTATTTGTACATCTTAATCCCCTCATCTCTCTACCCATTCTCCCATATCCCTTCCCAGCTGGAAAACACCTAAATGCTCTCCATATACATGATTCTGTCTCTGTTTTTCTTGTTTCTTAGTTTGTTTTTTTAAATTCAATTGTTGATAGGTATGCATTAATTGCCATTTTATTGTGCATAGTTTTGATCTTTTTTTTAAATAAGTCCCTTTAACATTTCATATAAGAGTGGTTTGGTGATGGTGAACTCCTTTAGTTTTCTTCTTGTCTGGGAAGCTCTTTATCTGCCTTTCAATTCTAAATGATAGCTTTGCAGGGTAGAGCAATCTTGGCTGTATG
>PVKM010030370.1:0-17310 GCA_004027735.1 Carollia perspicillata
CTAGGATTATATCCCAAGAACCCTGAAACACCATTCCAAAAGAACCTATGCACCCCAATGTTCATAGCAGCACAATTTACAATAGCCAAGTGTTGGAAGCAACCTAGATGCCCATCAGTAAATGAATGGATCAAAAAACTATGGTACATATACACAATGGAATTCTATGCAGCAGAAAGAAAGAAGGAGCTCCTACCCTTTGCAATGGCATGGATGGAACTGGAAAGCATTATGCTGAGTGAAATAAGCCAGGCGGTAAAAGACAAATACCATATGATCTCACCTTTAACAGGAACCTAAGCAACAAAACAAACAAGCAAGCAAAATATAGCCAAAGACATTGAAATAGAAAATGGGATGACAGTACCAGAGGGGAGGGAATTTCAGGGGGAAAAGGGAAGGGATTATAGGAACAAGTATAAAGGACACATGGACAAAAACTAAGGGGGGTGGAAATGGGAGGGAGGTGGGGAGCACTGAGGGGGTGGATTGGGACAGGAGTAAAAGACAGAAAACTGTACTTGAATAACAATTAAAATAAAAAGAAAAACCTACAACCATGAAAAAAGAAGAATTGACATACTTTTGGTGGTATCTCAGGTAACTAAGGAAAACAGAATGATAGGTAAATAGTGTGGGACAACTAGTTAACAATTTGGGAAACTAAGTTAGATTCACACCTCACAGTATATTTAAAAGACATATAGGCAAAAAAGTTTTAAAATACTACAGAACATAGAATAAAATATAGTTGAATATTTAATTTTAAGATTGGAAAAAACTTTCTAAGCATAAATTTAATAGAAAAACAATTATTAAAAAAGATCCATAGTTTTAACCAAATAGTCTCTGGAAAGCCTTCTGGGAGTCAATGATGGTGTCAAATAAATTCAGAAAAATTGTCAAACTAAAAAAAAATATATTGTGAGTTTATTACTTTACATTATGAAATGCCCCTATAAAGTAGCGAGAAAAACTCAAATACCAATAGAAAAATTGGCAAAGAACATGAACAGATAATCCTCAACAGTAAACGTTAAATCATATAACCATATAGAAGGAAAAAATAAATCTTGCTAATGAAATAAATCATGACGAAAACAGAAGTCCACTTGGGCTTATCAAAATGGCAAAATTAATTTTTAAACAGCATGTTTAGAGTTGATGGAAGTACTGCAAATCGGTAGCTTCACGCAACAATAATGGGAATGTAAGCTGCTCCAATCTCTCTACAGGGGAATTTTAACAACTTCTGTCAAGTGGTTCACAAGAGAGATGCACTGACCCATTAATCCCATGCTTAGTAATTCTCTTAAGAAAATGAGCAAAAATGCATACAAAGATGTTTGTACAAGGGTGTTGATCACAGCATCAATTACAACATTGAAATGTCAGCAACACTGTAAATATTCAATGGGCAGATGCTGAAATTTATTTTGATTGTGGTAAATTCATGGATGGAATACAGTGCAGCTATTTTGTAAATTACATTTTCAAATTATTGAATGATATAGTGCATTTCTCATAATGTATTGCATATTGGAAAGTGTATGACCCGATTTCAATTTAAAAAGCAGCACACACAATACATATACATATACACATATACATATATGCATATACATATCTGTTACAAATATAGACAGACAGACACATGCATATGGTTACACATGGTAAAAAAGAATATCATTAAATACGCTAAAATATTACCCATGATTACTGTCTCTTAGAGACAGAAATCTGGGTAGCTATTTTTATTCCATATACTTTTTGTGTTTTCTTCCATGAACATGCATTACATTTAAAATCATAAAAAGAATATTTCTTTGTTTATGGAAATTCATCTGTTTGTATTCTGTCCCTAAAATGACTTCAATATTGAAAAAGGAATAGACTCATTATTTCACATATAGGAAGAACAACATCAAAATCCATAATGTGAATATTTGTTTGCCTGGGGCAAACTTTCCAAACCAGGAACTACACAAATGAACAAAGAATGCAGTGGATTCAGAGCCTGGCACTATACTTCCATTTCGTGCATAATGTGGAGACATGTATAATTATCTGTGATTTCACCTTAGTGTCCAGTCTCATGCAATAGTCTGTTTTTCTGGTTTATGTCTTGCCATGCGCATATATCAAAGGATGGCTGTCCCCTCAAGAAAGAGGGAATCTACTGTGTCAGGCACCTTACAAATATGTATTTTTTTTTAGCCTGAGACGGTCACTTCCAGAGAGAAGGAGATTATTTTTCTGGGGTAACGTTTTCCAGCTTTAAATAATTCTGCAAGAGCAAGTTCTTTCACATTCAGATGAAATCTGATTGGCTAAAAATTCCTCTCCTTGGCTTAGTCCTACCCTTTCCCTTCTACAGGTGAGCATTTCTATCTAACTCCAACTTTCTTTCTTCCGTTTTGGACACCCTTAGCTCCTTGAACTTCTCCACACACAATGCAATTTCTAGAACTCTCTCCCCACTGGCATGGTTATCTGGCCCTGTATTCCACTGTCTTGAAATGTGACACCAGATGTATACATGGTCTCCAGGTATAGTTTCACCTGTGCAGAGTGCAGCGGTTATATCCTCTCCCCAAACGGGGACAGACACCAGCCCTGCAGGCCCCCTAGCAGCTGCACCAGACACTGACTCATTCACTGAACAGGGGCCTACCACACTAAACTAAACAAATAAAAAAATCTTCCCAAATGCTTTTCAGATATGGTTTTTGTCTTAGTCTGCTCAGGTTGCCGTAACAAAATACCACAGACAGGGTGGCTTAACCAACAGAAATTTATATTCTCACAGCTCTGGAGGTTAGAAATCTAAGATCGAGGTGTCAGCCAATTCAGTTCCTGGTGAGAGCTCACTTCCTGGCTTGCGTTCCCACCACGTCTTCACATGGCCTTCTCTGTGTGAGGAGAGAGTACTCTAGTTTGTCTTCTTCTTATAGGAACACTTATTCTATCAGACTAGGGCCCCACTGTTAAGACCTAATTTAACCATAGTCTCCTCCTTAAGAGAGCCCTGTCTTCATATACAGTCAAACTGCGGCTAAGGGCTTCAACATACATTTGACAGGGTGGGCGGTAGGGTGGAAATTAGGTCCATAACAGTTTTGAAAAGTCAAGAGAAGTTGGTCTAAATGCTTCTGCTCTTGCCCACTCATAATTAAACACCAACACAGCAGCCAGATATTTTTAAAACGTAAGTCAGACCAAGTCACTGCTCTGCCTAAAACTCCACAAGGGAATATCTTTCCCTTCATACTCAAAATAAAACACAGTCTCCTACTAGACCCTGTGTAATTTGGCCTTGCTCATCACCTTCCCAAGTGCTCCTCCTCCCTCCAACCTCCTCCCGCTGCACCACCCATACCGGTCTACCAGCCTCCGGGCCACCCGCAAGTGACAAGCCTGTGCCTACCCAGGGCCCCGGCACTGCCCATCTGTCTTCCTGGAAGGCTCTTGTCTGCTCTGCTCCCTGTACCCATTCAACACTCCTCTCTGGCCTTCCCCCCATCCGCACCAGCCCCGCTTATCTTCTTGCTCATTTGCCATCTAATCTAGTCCGTGCGTCCAGGGCTTCAGGAGATGATGTCGAAAGCACAGGTTCAAAGGAACACAACTCCATGAAGGCCTATTGTTTAATGACTTTTACAGCATTAAATGGTTGGCGTTTCCAATTCAGGAAGAATGCATTACCCATGTAAAACATGGGGAGCATGTGTGTACCCACATAGGTGGTATCTGGAAAAACACTTATTATAACATGAGCAAATAAACCTTTAAATATATTTGATACTGTAGTGTAAGCATAACTATCCAAAAGAAAAGCACAAAACCGTACAAATAAAAGAGGTAAGACAGAAATACACAAATCTATTAAGAGTGACTGTCTTGCTTGGAAAAATTAGAGTGGAGTTTTCTTCCTCTTTCGCATTTTCCAAATTTTTTTGAATAACCATGTACTTTTACAATAGAAAAGGTATTTTAAAGAAAGAGAATTTACTTTGTTTTCTTTCTGTTTCTCTGGAAACTACAGTACTTTCTTTTATGAGTTGTCTCAGCTGAAGTTTCTGGCATACCATTTTCTGTCACTCAAGGTTGGGCAGAGGAAGGAAACAAGAGAAGACTGGGGAGATGACCCTCGGATGTGGGGAGGGTGAATGACTAGAGCAGCAGTTAATTCTCTATCGAGCTCAGTTACTGCCTGTGCAAACACTAGGAAAGCCAAGAAACCGCCAACGTGGTGCCTGTCTCTTTAAGTGTCATTCAAAATTTTTATAATAATTGAGAAGCATTACGAAAATCATTCTTTTCAAAGTGAAACTCAGGACACAAGAACTGACAAAGAATTTCTGACCGATCTCTAGGAGCAAAGTGCTATCTGGAAAATATATATACTGAATTAGTGACATTTGGGGAACATTTTGATTCTTCCTGGGGAAATGTTGTTATTGAAATGGTTGTAGAACATTAATGCATTTGATCTTTGTACTTAAAATGCAGATATTACTCTGAAGGTAGCTGGTTAGGACTTTTAAAAATTTTCATCTGTTACTTGCTAGCATAAGATATCGACAGCAGTAGAAGTAATATGCATTGATCTTAAAAGTGTGATGTAGGAATCAGATTGTTGAAACTCAAATCGAAATTCCTGAGCACAGCCCTGGCTGTGGCTCAGTGGTTTAGTGGCAGCCCGTGAATCAAAGGGTTGCTGGTTCAATTCCCCGTCAGGGCACATGCCTGGGTCGTGGGCCAGGTCCCCAGAGAGGGCATGTGAGGGGCAACCACACATCGATGTTTCTCTCCCTCTCTTTCTCTCTCCCTTCCCCTCTCTAAAAAATAAAATAAATAAACTCTTTTTAAAAAATTCCCTAAGTCCATGACCATGTGCAAGTTATTAACTCTTCAAGTCACATTTTTCTTATGTGTAGAGTAACTAGAAGTTTGGAATGATTAAATGACATAATCAATACAAAATGTTTACATAGTGTCCAACCCATACAGAGTATTAATAAATGTTAGTTATTATTGTTATTATCCTTAATATCAAACAAGTACCAATGGAACCTTGTCCTAAACTTTTAAATCCTGGTCCCTTGCTACAGGAGCCACAAGGTATGTGCATCTAATCCCTCCTGGTACTGCCCGGAAGCCACGTATACCTGCAGAAAGCCAGCGTATGCTGTAGCATGAAGTCAGAACTTAGAAGCATGATGCTAGCCATATTTAAGAATACCTGATGCCAGCTTTCAATGAAGGGAAAAGCAGCTTGAACGTTTGGGGGATGTTAAGTACAGAACATGGATTTTCCAGCCCTGTGTCCTTTGAAGTACAAGCTGCTACTTGTTGTCAGTATTGGAATGAAGACTGATTTTGGCAAGGACGAGACCATCTTCCTTCCAGATTCTTCAAAAATCTAACATACTGAATATTAATGAGCTCGGTTCCTGATGCAAAAGCACCAGAAATGACATTTGGTGGATCTCCCTATCCTTTCCAAGTGACCTATCTACCCTCCCTCCTTTGCTCTAATCCTTTTTTAGAAGAGAATCTAAACTGAATTTTTCTGCATTTCCAAAGATTTTTAGTGTCTATGGTATAGAAACATCAATGCTGAGAGCTTAGATAAAATCCAGTCACATAATGGGAAAACTCCCAAGGTATCCAACACAAGCAAATATAGAACCACATTTAGCAACACTTCCTCAAATAAGATTGCATTCAATTCTCACAGAATTAATAACCCTCACTGAAAGTAAGCTCACAATAAAAAATTATAGAACACACGACGAACCCTGGCTGGTGTAGCTCAGTACATTGAGCGTGGGCTGCGAACTGAAGGGTCACCAGTTCGATTTCCAGTCAGGGCACATGTCTGGTCCCTGGTATGTGAGAGGCAACCACACACTGATGTTTCTGTCCCATCCCCTTTCTCTAAAAATAAATAAACAAAATCTTTAAAAAGTAGCTTTAAAAAAACACATGATGAAAACCACCAGGAAGCATGTAGATACAGTATCAGAAAAACTGGCACCCCCAGAATTCAGTACAACAATAACATATATGTATTTAAAATGATTAAAGAGATGAAAGAAGGAATAAACACAATAAAAGAATAAGAAAGAATAAAACGATCAGGTGAACTGGAAACTGAACCAAATGGAGTACTTAGAAATGAAAACATAGTTACTGAGATTCAGCTCAACAGAGAAATGAAATAGCATACGAGACATAGCTAAAGGGAGTACTACGGAACTGGAAGCTAGAACTGGGAAGTAAACAAACGGTGTATGTGAAAGTTTTAGAGACATGAAAGATGGAATGGAAAATTTCAACGTATGTCTAAAAAGAGTCACAGAAAGCAAGAGTTGATAGAAAGGACAAAAGTAACATTGAAAGATTATCTTCCATAATTGATAAAAGGTATGAAAACTCAGTTTGATAAAGTACACTGAATTCCGAGTAGAATAGAGAAAAATAAAAATCCTTTTCTAGACACATAATGGTGAAACTGTGGAGCCCACATGAAGATAAAAATCTTAAAAATAACCAAAATTTTAAAAAACACAATTCCATACAAAAGAGCTACAATTAGAATAATAGTAGACATCTCATCCATGATAATAAAGACCAGAAGATAATGAAATGTCTTTAAAATGCTGAAAATAAGAGATTGATCTTTTATACTCATCTGAAAAGTCTCTACTCAAAATTCCACACTCAACTAAATGATCTTTTAGCACCGTCTTTTCCCATGTCTGATGTGCACCATGTTTTTGACATATTATACATGGGACTACTGTACCATTGTTATGCCCGTGGTATGTAATCATTATACCCATGTACGATGTGCATCCTTAGTTTTCCCTCAAAACCTTGGGCAAAAAGTGTGCATTATACACAGCAAAACACAGTAATTAAAATGAAATAAAGATATTATCAGGCACTGACAGAGCTCTAACTTAAAGATATACTTGAGTCAGAAGGAATGATGAGAAGTTAGGAATGGTATACAAGAAACAGTAATAACAAACTTCATAAAGTAAATATGTAAGTAAACCTAAGTATGAGCAGTTAATAATATTGTGACTGATTTGAGTGAGGTATTAATAAAATAACATTTTACCAAAATAGAACAAAAATTATAAGGAAGAGTCAACAGACCTTGATTCCAGTGCCCATTTATATAAGTTTGAACAAATCGTTACTCCCATTTGTAAAGTGATATTCAGATAAGATGAACATTAAGGTTTTATTTGAAAATATAATATTCTATTATGTTACTGTACTGCTTGCTGGTCACCTTTCCCCTCGAGAAAAGAATACAAGAATCTAGGTAACATTTCAATGGAACCAAAGAAATATGCCCCTTCAGCTCCAATGCCTGGCTACTGAGGTACGTGCGTATTTGCTGCTCTCCACAGAGCATATGTGGCTTAGGTAAGTGCCCTTTGCAACGCCCAAAGCGATCCACATGATTTATGCCAACAAAGGGAGTATGACAAGGAACCCTCCCTTCTGAAGTTGTTGGAGTTGAACATTTAACGAGTGCTTGCAGTATTTTGATGTCACACAAAGGACGGTCTGCCCCCCAGTGATTTCACATGCTGCATCAGTGAGTCCTGTGGCGAAACCCTCCTGGGGCCTGGCAGGAGTCAGAGAGGCTTCCCACCATCCCCAGAAAATCTTCAAAAGGAAAAAAAAGTTGGAAACAAAGTCTAATGATCCTACTTATTATGTATCAGTGATGAATAAAGAATATAAAATGTATTTCTCCCTAGGAGACAGTGAGAAAGATTTCTTCCTGAGTGGAGTGTGCAATATGAGGTCTGAGAACTACATTGTATTGATAGATGAGCCCCCTTTTTCCCAAATGCCCCTTTAACATCTTTTAAGTTTCTACAAGTTGGAAAACTATATAGTCCCACTTTGCTTCAAGAACTTTTCAATTATTGTTTGCATAGTGATTAAGAATACAGTGTTAAAACCCTTTGTATTTTTGTATGACCGTTACTATAAACCCAGCATCTACTGTATGTTTTTTCTCTTAATTCCTTTTTTTGCGTATTTAAATTTAATATATTGGGGTAACATTGGTTGATAAAATTACATAGATTTCAGGTGCACAATGCTAAGATACAGCATCTGCACACTACATTGTGTGTTCACCACCCCGAGTCAAGCGGCACTTCGCGGCCTATGTCCCGGCTTCATCAGTAGACCTTCCACTACCTACCACTCTTTCCACAGATGCCTCAAAAATGGCAGTAATCCCAACATCTACATACCTTGGCTTATGGGGTTCCCTCTGCCTAGAATTTACTTTCCCCTTTCTTTAGAAAACAGTTCCTTCGTCTTCGTTCTTAAGTACACTCCTTTCTTCCAGAAACTGCACCTAACTTCCCTCCATGACACACGGTTAGGTCCCTCTTCCTATGTGCTTCCCAAGCAGAACACTGTGCATGTATGGTAGACATTATTAATATTCACTACTATCCTCAAATCCCTTCCCTTTCAGACACATAAGACTATATTATTCCACTCTTTTGAGGTTAGGCATGGCTGCATGACTTGCTGCAGCCAGTGGCAAGTGAGTGAAAATAATTTCACTTCCAGGCATAAACTTTTAAGAGAAGGGTGATTCCCCACTCCCCCCGCCCCCAGATCAACTGGGGTCACATTTTTAGATGGTAGAAAAGCTCTAGAAACTTCTGGAAGCATACTTAGAAACTCTAGGATATTGGAAGTTCCAACATCATGGCCAGCCACAGTGCCACATGAGGAATAGTTATGGAAAAACAGCAGGATCCACAAAGGAATGTGTGTGAGCAGGAAATAAGTCTTTTCTTTTATTATCCACTGAAACCCTCATGCTGTTTATTACTGCAGCACATTCTAACCTTCCTGACTAGTACAATATCTCTATAGTAGTACTTACAACACTTTACCACATTTGTCTGTTTTCTTGCCTATCTTCTTGAAGTGGTGGCTGGGACATTGACTTCTGTGTGCCCTGCCCCCAAGACAGTGACTGACATATATGACACTCCAACCAGCTGAACCACCTGGCCAGGACCGTGCCCTGGTTCTTACCTTAGGAGATGTGACTGCCTTGTTCTGTGGATTTTAGCTACTGCCCAAGCCAAGCAAAGACAGATCCTGTTCATAAATATGATTATGCCAGATGGGAAAATGACTAAACAGGCCAGCTGACAATATCTGTTCATCTTAATTAGGGCATAGCTTGAAGATGACTGCCTGAAATTCAATCTGATCGCTACCAGAAGCAATGGAAATTGCCAAATATACTGTTTCCTTCCTAATAACATGAGTCTGGGATGACTGTAATTTATTTAAAAAAATAAATTTCAGAGTAAAATTGATCTCATTTTAGGACCCCATTTGATAGAGGTCCAAATTACAGAAGATAAATATGGAAAATGACAAAATCAATCAAATGTTGATGATGAACAAAGTAACTAGAGTTTACCATTTCTAAAGGGCTGCAATTTTCTAAAAGGAAAATGAGAGTCCGCATAACTATTATGTTTTATTTCTTTGCCCAGGGTGTCAAAATCCATGAGTTTCTAAAATCAACAGATTTTATAGCTTAGTTCTAACAAACTCTGCTACTTATTGACTGGGTGTGACCTAAGGGAGAGCAATGAATCATTCTGGAACTTAGTTTCCCAATGTGGAAAAACAGCATAACCTATCTATCCTACGTACAGGTTAAAGAAGTATGCAACACACTGGTGTCAGGTGCTTTTCGAAGTCATCTGCATATAGTAACTTCTTTAACCTGGTTGGAGTGGGTTCTATTTCATAGGAGAACACTGTAGCACTAAGAAGTTAAATAACTGCCCCAAGGTCACATGGCTAACAGGCAGAGGATCTGGGGTGAAACAGGAAGTCTCACCCCAGAGCTCTCTGCTATACTGCCTCACATGGCTGGTTTTCAAAAAGAATTTGTTGAATGGATAGATGAGAAGGAGAGAGGGAGGAGGACAGGGTGAAAGGCTTAGCTTAGGGACACATCTTAAAATCAGTCCAGTAATTCCCTACTTCTTCTAAGTCAGGCTTGCCTGACTCTCCCGTAGATCAGCCAATGAGGGAAAAACTTATTTAACTGAGCTAGTTCACATGGCACGTTGTACCTGAAGTAGGAATGCTAATAACAAATTAACAAATTCAGATTAATGTTTATTTATCAGTCTCTAAACTTGGTTAATGTGAGTCGGTCCATGACAGATAGCTCACACTCTTTGACAGACAAGCCACCCTTAAGAGCCTACAAGGTCAGACTGTGGGCTATCAGGAATCTACCTTGGATATGCCAACCTGTGAGATCTCCGCAGAGCCTTAAAGCCAACCTTGGCAAGAAAGACACCTAAAAGCAGACAGTCTTTCCTTCTACTCTCTAGAACCAGTAGTCTATTTTTTTAATTGTTATTAATTTTTTAATTTTATTTTTCAAACACAGTTCACATTCAATATTACTTTGTATGTTTCAGGTGTACAGCATAGTGGTTAGACAATCATACAGTTTAGAGTGTTCTGCTTGGTATTTCCAGTACTTACCTGGCACCATACATAGTTACTCCAATATTATTGACTGTATTCCCTATGTTGTACTCTACATCCCCATGACTATTTTGTAACTACCAATTTGTACTTTGGAATCCCTTCACCTTTTTCATCCAGTCTCCCAACCCGCCCCCGTCTGTTTCAATTATTTTGTTCTTTAGATTTCACATATAAGGGAAAATCATATGACATCTGTCTTTCTCTGACTGACTTATTTCACATAGCATAACAGCCTCTAAGTCCATCCATGGAAATCTTATCAGTAGCCTATTTTTTTATTTCCCAGCCTTGGCTGCAATGAACACTAGCCCTGTGAGATTTTATATGAAAAAATATATGGCCAAATATTGCATGTTATAAAATCAAAAGGCTTTTAAAATCCCATTTCAAATATTCTATTCGGATACAACTTGATATTTCCCAATCTTCTTGGCAGCAGAACCATATTTTTTCATATAACTCTCATTAGCATTTTCTGGTCCAGTAATTCCACCACCCTCATTCAATTCAGCAAGCAAACAAAAATTAACTGAGTATATACTTCATACAAGGGCCTGTCCTAGGTTCTGTGGAAGTCTCAAAGATAACTCTAGGGGAAGAGACTTATAATTTTGAATGCCCCATGTCTATAAGCTACTTTGATCTTATTAAATGCAATCCTCAACAAAGAAGTCTCTAAAGGAGACATTATTAGCCTCATTTTACAATGACAAAAATGAGATTCAAAGAAGTCAAGTCCTTTGCTCAATGTCACTCAGATTTTAACTGTTGTGGCCTGAGTTTGAAGCCATGTTTGTCTCACTGCAGATTTGACATGGTTACAGTTCTATAACATGGATCTTCTCTTAACTAACTTATAATTGTGTGTAATAGACACACATGTGGTGCATAATACATGGCCCGAAAGCCCAGTGTCCTCAGAGAGGGACAGAAAATGTGCTAGTGGGCATTCAGAGGAACTGGACATCACTTTCATCACTGAAGAACCAAGAAAGGATTTATCTATGAGGAGCCATTTGAGGAGAGCCAAATGGAAAACAAATCATTCCATATAGTAGAAATAGGGAAACAAATTTGGAAAATCTTGACACGCATAGAGAGAAGCATCAATCTCCTACAGAAGGGTAAATGTTCTCCTTTTCATAAAATAACTAAATCACTAAGTACAAGTGCAATACTTAGTAGGGTGAAGATACTAATGTGGACAAATGTCCCTGACTTCAAGGACATTTGCAACATAATAGGGCAACCATTCCTGAATATGACCATTAGAAACACACATACTATGGGAAAGAGGAGATGGTCTAGATTGGTTTCAAGTGGAGAAAATCATGAAAAGCTTCCTGGACAAAGTAGAATTGAAGCTGGAGATGTATTTGAACAAGAAGTGCTGGAGAAAAAAGGCAATGCCAAGAAAACACGCCCACTGAGTGACAGGACAGAGTAGAAGACACAAAGAAAGAGGAGATATGTAGAATGGCCAGAGGAGTCTGGGGTTCGGAAGAGGGGCCTCCATGTACAAGGCACAAGGAAGACAAGGCATTAGGGCCCTAGATCCTCCACCATTTCTAATGAGACAAGTCTGCCTTTATCTGCGCTGTATATTGCACTTCTATATAATGTTTTGTTCTATTAAAAAAGGACTTCTTTGCTTAATAAACAACTTGAGGCTGGAGCAGATAGGAGCTGGGGTAATTATAGACAACTCTGGATGAGTATGGGCCAGTTGTTCAAAGGATTAATTCCATGCCATGGGTTCTAGCTTGATTTAGTAGGTAATGGCTTATTGTTGGGTTTTTTTAAAATAAGGGTGTAAAAGAGAAATGCCTCACAGCTGGCATGTCCCATAATCTGTTGCTGGAGAGTACTTTGATGGTCCTGAGATATAGAATCACTCTTCCTCACTGTCTCCTACTTGTCACATCCATGATCCTTATATGGCAGCTACAGCAGAATGAAGCCAAGACACAGGATTCTTGCTTGTCCCTCCATTACCAGGCAATAGGTAGTCTCAAGACAGAGTCACTTCTCAGCCATTACTGCTCCAGCTAATGTTACAATACCTGAATAACCTGCAGGCCACCCAGGGATATATTGTAATAGAAAATGTATCTTCCTTAATGTCCCTCTTTGTCTTTTTTTCCTTGGTTGAAGTGGTATCCTTAAAAAGAAAAGAAAATATACTACCAAAGATGATATTTTTTTAGAGGAAAAAAAGTGTTTGCTGGGGACAATAGAAACTATCTAATTTCGGTAAGCTACTAGGGTATGAGCTCCCCATTGACATGAATTTTATTGTACGTATTCTAGTATCCCCAGTATCTAATTCAGGGGTAGAAGACAAATGATCGTTATTGGAAGGGGACCACTGATGGAAAAATCCAATGCCATTTGGCTCTAGATACATTCTAAGAATTGCCACCAAATAACTGAGATATTGCAAACAGGAATATAAATTGCCCTTTCAGTTTCAAATGCTTTCTCAGGGCATGAGAAAATGCCATAACGAGTATAATGAGTACGACAGAAGATCCCAGCAGGGCTCCAGAATGCTCATTTCAATCCACAGGCTACAATGCCAATATTCACAAACTCACCAATATGGAAAAGCTCCTCTGTCTTTTGAAAGATCGTATTCAAAGTTTAATAAAGAGTTTGAATCAGAGAACAAAAGAACAAGTTTTCAGTCCTGAGAAATAAGAATGTTCAAGTCAAATAAGTTAAATTAACTCAAACATGACTTTTCAAGTGAAGTAAATAAGGTTACCTCGATAGTAGAGATTTGCCATTAAATATTTGCATTTCGGAGAGGCAGCATGGGGTAGCCTGTCTGGAAAATTTGCCTTTCATCTCTCCTACCCATGCCCACACTTCTCTATTCTGCTCTGCAGGACTGGGAGCCCGCAGGCTCCATTTCTCAGACTCCACAGCCTCCTGACTGCCTGCACAACTCTATTACATAGGAGGCTCTGGACAGAGATCAGAAAGCAGGAAGCCAAGAGGTTTTCTGCTTCTGACTCGAACACAGTGCCAGCTGCCAGAGATTGCTAGGTGTTTCATCTAGATTATTCCAGAACCTGGCAGTCAGACCAAGTTACAGTGGCACCTCTCCAGTGGATTCATCACTGACCTCCATACTGTCACGGCCTCTATACTTGGCAGCTGGGACAGGCTTGTGGGCTACAGTTAAAAGGCTGATAACTTCTCATCTGAGTACTACCTCCTTTTACTTTTCATTTCTCTGGTGACTCCTAATTGATTCAGTAGCTGTCTAACCTCTTTCAATTTTAGTTTCCTCACTTCTAAAATTGGGCTAATAAAATCTGGGAAGCAGGTACTGTGAAATTAACATTTTTAGAAATCCTATGCACTAAAAAGTTAATAATGACCCCAGTGTAGTTCAAATTTTCAAAAAAAAAAAAGTAGAAAACACATAAGTGTGAAGTATTTCACAAAATCTGATTTCTAGCATAAAGACTTTAAGAAATTTTTAATATCAAAAATATCGGTACCTTGCATTTCAGGCATCCTTACTACATACCTTATCCATCTACTGTGGATCTAGCATTACAATATCCGCCTTACAGGCTCATTTTGAGGATCAGTAATAAGACATATACAGCCCCTAGCACAGTATCTGGCCTATAGTAGGCACCAAATACATGGCAGCTATAATTACTAGCATTATAGACCATTTTAAACAGCAACTGCGTATTCTTAATTCTTCCCACACTTTCTAATGTCATTGTCATTATGTCTCAGCCTCATTATGCCTCCTTACTGCTGAGAGTGATGATCTTAGGAAGCCCCAAGTAGAGACTGCACAGAAAAACAAAAACTGAAATCCTTCCTGATTCATCTGAATTTGTTACAAGCCATAAACAGGAAAGTTGATATTCTTCCTAATAAAATATATAACATAACCTACTAATCCTAAGGGGAAATAAACTTGCATTTATTGTTGCTTATTATGTATCAGGTGGTCTGCTAGGTGCCTTCATTCAGATTATCTCATTTAGTCTTGTTAAACTAACTAGTTAGAAGATTATTTACTTTATTAATTGGATGAACATAAATGAAGACAATGGTACTGTCTAATTAACAAGTGAGAATGTATTACATTAGGAAGAGACTCATTCATGTATGGAAGATTTACTGCCCACTTTTCTGAATGCCAGGATATAAGAAACCAAGAAAACAGAGACATACTTGAAGTGACCCCCACCCCCAGATGCTTCTACAGTGGCTGCCAAAGACTCATGGGAGGCTTCAGTCTAGAGGTGTGGCCTCATCCAGAAAAGCCTGAGAGGTTATTCGCCCCAACCAAGGGTAGTCCAGACCAATGGCTGACATGGGGGCACAAAAAGCCCAGCGCCTTGCCTTCAGGTGGGAAAAATCCATGGTGCTGGTCACACTCCAGAGCTCCCCCTGGGATCAGGCTGAGGTTCGACTCCAGTGCAGCCACATTATTTTTGCTTAGCTGCTTCTTCTACCCTGTCCTGCTTCCTCCCGTTTTTGCAGGTTCTGTTGAGAGCACCTTTCAATGCCTTCCTTGAACAGAATCCCCATCCCAGGTTCTGCCTCTAGTGAGCCTGGCCTCATCCTGTCCTCAGGGGGCTTTGTGTCTCTCGGAGAAACATACTTGTAAACATACCAACAAAACATAAATGATAACACAAAGTCAGGCATGCAAATGGACCAAACACTACAGGTGCATGGACATAAGGATGCATGCAGAATCAATGCTCATCTTCACTTACACAGTGCTTGGGTAAAAGCAAGATAAAAATCTACCCAGGATTCAAGTCCAGTAAGGCATATGCTCTAGACTATAATCAGCATACTTTTCTTAAAGCACCAAATTGTAAATAGTGTAGGGTTTGGGGACCTGGAGGAGAAACTGAGTATACTGTGTAGGTATTTATATAATCATTACTGTACTCAAGAAAATTCAGCATTAAGATTGCTCTGGAAGGCTAAGGAACATAGAGTTAGTTGGTTCACTTAGCACCCATTCCAACCCTATTTTTGCTTGGTCTTTCTTGGCTATTCTTCCTGCTTGTAAATTAATTTCCCAGCCCTTCTTATATCTAAAGGTGGCCATACAACAGATTTCTAGCCATTGAGACATTAGCAGAAAGCAGCTGCCTCTTCCCCTTTATCCTTCTTTCTCGCCTGCTGCTTGATGCCTGGAGATCCGGCAGCTATTTTGTAACCATGGGGATGAAAGCCGTATGGTTGGAACAGCAGAGCAGAAAGACAGAAAGTGCCTGGGCTTCAACAGTGTCAGTGAGCTGCCACCTGAGCCCAACTTTGACATTTCTTGTTTCTTAAGAAAAATGGACTCCTGACTTGACTATGCCTTTATTATATTTTCTTTTAGTTACAGCCAAAATCAATTCTTAATGCTATAAGGAAGAGCCAAGTTTAAAGAATTGGTGTTTCAGAGAAGACAGGGGTCCACGAGCATGTGGAAGACAATGATCCATTTCAGAAGGATAGTATCAAACTAGCTGCATCTGAAATATACCCACAGTATATTTGCCTCTCATTTCTGTGATATATGAACACGGCCCTCAAACCAAATGTATGCACTTTCATCAGCCCTCTCAAACACTTTTAAAATTAAATTTCCTGCCTTATTTTTCCTGTTTTTTTTTTTTTTATTTCAAGCAAAGGATGTAAAGCAAAGATTTGGCAGATGGTCATAAAATAAAGGAAGAACTGAACAACTGGGAAAACTGAACGAGAAGCTCCAAGACTTCCAGCAGCTAGGCGCTGGACACGTGCTTCTATAGCACTGCCAAAGGTTATCCAGCTCCGACCACCTTCTATTTCCGTGTGTCTCAATTCAGTTTTCAAATGGTTAGGAAAGTGAACTGAATTGACCCAACTCGGGTCAGGTATCTCTATTCTTGGAACAAATAGCCATGCCTGGGGACAGAGTATGTCATGCGTGCACGACATTGGGGAAGTCATTAGGAGTGGGAAACCGTCCCAGTTGGTCTCTCCTACATTCTGCCCCTTGGCTGCCAGGGGCATGTGTGTGCATATGCACACCTATACCCCGTACACATATCCTCCTGCACATACATCCAAAGATGCCTCCATTCGACATGTTATTACTCCACACACAATAATTAACACTCTCCCCCTCTTCTCCAGTGGAAAACAACCCAAATTTATATCCAACTATTAAGCAAGGGATAATGACCTGAGACCAGTTTTCTAACTCAAGGTTCTTTAGGTGATACCAGTTTATGTTACAGATTCACAATAATGCTACCTTGGTGTTCTACAACTACACAGCCAGCGAAAGAAAGAAAAGTTCAAGAAATCTATCTAAAGGTTAAAATAAAATACATATATAGGCTAAAATTAATAGATAAAATAGAAAATAAAATAAAATAGACAACACAGATATAGTAAGCAAAGTAATGCAAGCAGAGATTTTTGCCTTGGCTGCTGAAACAGTCCCACGATTCTAGCTGGAATTTCTGACTTTCCTGTGGACTCTTGCCTCCTGAATTTTTTCCTTTGGCCAGTAACTCAGATTGTCAGGATTCTTTGCCCAGGGAAGTCTAGGCCCCTAGCATGTTCAGTTTGTATGGCCAAACTGAAGTTGTGGTAGCTTCTATTAACCTTTGCTACTGAGTATGGCAAGGTAAAGTGGTTCTTTTCTCTCCAGACTCTAGAGTCTAGAGGGTTCTCATC
>PVKM010030371.1:0-17317 GCA_004027735.1 Carollia perspicillata
GTCCATGTGCAGAAACATAATGCACACGTCTGCTCACATGCTTTCATTGTGTCAGCACAAGGGGTGTCCACTGCGGGGAGCACACACCCCACTGTGAACACAGGCCGATCACTTGGGACCTGTCATTTATATTTTCATCACAGCATTTGAAAATTACTGCTTTGTGTACATGTTGCTCTGTATAGTCTGTAAATTGCATATATATTTACATCAGATATAATACATGTGTGTATATATGTGTGTGTACTTGCATGTTCATAGGCATATATAAGATACATGACTAAAAAAGTGTGGAGAATGCTGATATAGACCAGGGGTCAAGATACATAGCCCATGGACCGAATCTGGCCCATCACCCGATTTTGTAGATGAAGTTTAACGTAACATAGCCACGCCCACTTGTTTACAGGTTGTCTACAGCTGAGCCAAACTTTGATGGAGACCGTATGCCCTACAAAGCCTAAAACGTCTCTCATGCTGCCTGTTACAGAGAAGTTGGCTACCCCCTGACTGAGACCATGAAGGAGAAGTAGACAATGTAAGTTCTGAAGCAAAGACTTTTCCTTTAAACGACAATTGATATTTAACCACCGTTCAGCCTAGAAGTCGCTAGAGCCCACTATCTCACCTCAATGATCATAAATGAACTTTTTGGGTAGAGAGATTGCTATCTCATTACCTAGAATTCTGCATCTTATCAGCCTGTTCTGTGCAAAAGAGGTTATGATGAGCAGGCAAAAAAAAATCTGCACGGAAAAATCACAGGAAAATGTGCAATAACAAACGAGACAAAGGATGTTTTCCATAACAGCCAGCGTTAAACTACCTGGGCACGCCGCCTCCAATTTCACTCAGCTGCAGGAACTGCAGGATTTAAGCCATGAGCTCAGGCTTGCTGGGGCCTCCGTCAGTCCAGACCAGCCTGGCCTCACCCGCACCAGCAGGCGATTTCTGGAGCAATTCTAGGACCACCTGGGGTCCAGATTGGCCTCTGTTGTCCCGGTGGGATACAGCTCTAACCACAACATAGTCATCTAGGGTAGGGAGAACTTCTTAACTTCTGCCTGCCCTCACCCCTGAAAATGCCCTGTTCCGACGGCGTGTTCTTCTCTTCCTCACTCAGAGCTCTCCAGCACCAGGATTCCGGCCCTTGGGGATCGGAAACAGTGCCCTACTTAGCCCTCCAGCTCTGACATCTTAGCACCGAAAGCAGCCCAGAGGAAATACGGCTGCATTTCTGCCTGCCCACGGTCACTGGGCTGCCGGCCAGTCCAGGAAGACCTTACCCCACCGCCAGGTCAGACTCACGTTTGCCGCGGAGCCACCCTCACGCCCCTTTCTCTGACAGCTCGTCTGGAGGCCTCAGCATGCCTTGCAAGGAAAACCATAAGGGTTTTGTCTGAGGTCTTCCAAAGCAGTAAAACGTGAGGTCCAAATATTTGAAACACACAGGATAACAGAACGAGCTACTGACGAGATAAATCAGTCACAACTAAGATGTTTCTAAAATGATGTCGCACCTCACCTGGCCAGCCCAGTTCCTCCTGTGAGTCCTAACAGCTTTCCCAACCCCTTCAGGACCGAGGCGAATGCTCCTCAGGGCGGCTGTGACCTCGCAGTGCTGCTCCAGGCCGCACAGGCTCTCGCCAGCCCCCTCTGCCCCCCGTGGGGGAATGCCCACTCACACTGGCTGCTCAGTTTGGGGAGACGCAGCACGGGCGCCTGGTGGCTGCCTGATGTTGCGTGGCGGTGGGGCTGGCCTGGCCGCTGCTCCCTGGCCGTGGAAGGAAGCCCACAGATCATTCCCTCACCTTTGGTTTGGATGACCTTGAGGGAAAACTAACTATCCTCTGGAATCTAGTCCTTTCTAATTGTTGCAGCGATTCCCCATGTCATGGAAAATGCCTTCAACAAGACAGTTTGTTTTGTGCCTGGTCTTCCTCCTCCAGCTCTAGTTCTCTAGCCAGAGAGATTCTTCAGCACATCAATCAGACTAGGTTTCTTCTCTGTCTCTCATCTCTCGTGGTTTCCCGGAGCAATAATTAGGGCTCCTACGGCTCTGCATGATTGGGCTGTGCCTCTTCCGGCTCCGGGCCTCCCCATGCTTTAGACTCACTGAACTTCTCCACTCGTTTCTGCCATGCTGGTTCCTGGGCCGGAGTGCTTTTCCCCAGGACAGCTGTGTGGTTCAGTCTTATCGCCCATGACTTAGTATGAAGGTCACCTCCTCAGAGACGTCTTCCCCGGCCACCTGCCACAGTGGACACCCACAGGGCCCACTCTTCTGCCATTACCCTATTTTATTAGTTTTATAGCACTTATCGCCCTTTGTATTGATGTCATGTATAGTATTTATGCCATTTTTGCTTGTTTATTTATCTTTCATTTATTTATTCATTCACATCCCCATTCCTACAAGAATGAGCTCCGTGCAAGCAGAATTTCATTTGTCTTGTTCACTACTTTATATTCAGAGAATAGTAGTATGTTTTCGATAAATATTTGTGGACAAGGATTGAATGAATAAGTGAAGTAACGACTAATTTTTGCCATTACTTCTTCCATCACTTACTCATCTCCCAAGACGTATTTATCTCCATGAGATTTTTAGGGAAACCTCTGGACCAGGCCTCGAGTGCCACAGACACCACACAGAAAACCGGACCCTTACGTTAACTATGTTAATCAGCTTAACAATAACCCACAAGCTTCAGGCCAACTAAGTAACTTTGACCTAAGGGTCCACGATGCCTCTGCAGAAAAGCAGGGAACTCAGCGGAACAGCCCTGCCATTCTAAACTGCTAACAAAACAGGTTTTCTGACTTCCGTTCAATTCAGCTTGCTCACAGTTATTAATGAGAAGCCCCCCCAACTTCCTCTGCAAGATGCCTACATATTCTTACCCATTGATGAAGTTCAGTAGTGAAGGTGAGCAGGCTATAACAAGTTTAAGGTGTTGTACAAATTAAAATTATGTGTTTATTTCGGAGACTTTTCTTTATGATTTTGAGAAATGCACTGTGTTAAAAGACACCACCATGCTAAAACATGGTAGCCGATAACAATTTTCAAACGCATCTAAACTATACATCGTTAATTGATTTTAGTGCCCTTGGTCATGCGGGTGTGTCAGCGAGGGTTCCACGAGAACCACGCTGCGTAATAAAAAGAATTTATTTTAGAGATTTGACTTTTCGCCTTTATGGGAGCGCGTATGACATTACGGAAACAGCTCCCCCAGTGCCAGTGCGGCCCGAACTCGCCTGGGAGAGGATGGAAAAGGGAAGAGCTCGTGAGGCGTGGGAGGTCAGCGATAAAGCGGAAACCGTGAGGATGAGCTGGAACTTGGGTCTGTCTCTCACTGGACCTCAAGGTGGTCTTTGCTTCTAAGCTGCCCACCGGGATGGCACGGGCAACTGCGGCGGAGCTGCTGCGCGTTGCCACAGAGAAGCTAGGCAGGAGATCCGGGAGCTGCTGGAAGAACGGGGCCTGGGTGTTGCCCCAGGCCAACGGGGCGACCCCGTGCATCTGCCACGCCGTGGGTGGTGTGAGCTCAGCGCCGGACTCACGGCAGACCTTCCCCGCGCAGACGTGGCTGCCGCTTGCCTCCTACCTTGTCAATCTTGGACAGACTTTTATTTTGGCCAGTCCCGACTCACACCGTGCAAGGAAACACAGTCCCCACTTAGGTGATTTGACATAATACCAAGTCATCGTAGCAGGTAGCAGATTTTACTAAGCTCCACAATCCACACAGCCCTAACTTGAAGCTCACTGGTTCCAGAGAGGCCTGGGTGCCAGTCTGGACTTGACCTCCAACTAGCACCTCCCCTGAGGGAGGTCACTTAAACACCCTGACCTTAAGATATTGCATAGGTTAACCGAGAGCATTTAGATGATATCTCCAAATAGCTTTCTAACATCATGGTATCCTGACTCTGGGGTTTGCCTTCCTGTTTTGGTAATTCAAAAGAAATCTCCGTAGAAAACTTCAACCACTAAACTCGATGGTTGATGGTTGTGTGTTCCTACATGCTAGTTCTAGGTCTGTGAGGTTTTAACACACCTGTACTTTTTTGGAGAAACACACTGACCTCTTCGTGGAAGAAATGACATGAGGAGTGAGATTTGCTTCCAAGTAATAAGGGATAAAAGGAGTGCTGAGGATGGAGGGGGGTGAACATGGAACGTGCCAGGCCACAAGTTAGCATTACTGGAGTTCATAGTTGTTGAGTGTGGGTAATGGGTTCATCACACCGTTCTTTTTACTTCTGTAAATGTTTGAATTCTCTGTGATAGTGGTGTTTATTAAAAAATTACATGCTAAAAAGTTTTGGCTTTCCCATTTTCCTCTCTTTTATTTAATTACTGACTCAGAGCAATGAGGTGTGATGGCTCCATTGTGATTCCCGAGAAGACAGAGCCCTCTGCCTATGGGATAATTTGTATCTACTGGTCCCTGTAAATGCCTCTCCTCCCGTCTCCTCAGGTTGCAGCCCCAGACTTGGGGACTTTTGTTCACTCACACAGCAGAACGTTAACATTTAACATGGAAAATGTGATATGATCCTGTTTTTAGTGAGGTGCTTCACCCTTGTGCCCGGAGAACCTTTTTGGTCCAATTCACCAGAGAATACACCTCCTGCCTCTCGTCTGAGTTGGGGGACAGTCACCAGCTAAAAGAGTCAGGGATTGGATCTAGAATGTTACGGGTTTCATCAGCCCCTCCCGCATTCCCGCCTGGCTGGCTGGGACCCCGAGCCGCGAATTAATTTAGGCAGATGGGGGCCTGCCTTTTGAACTCCATTGAGTTTGTTGAAACTAGTCCTTGGAATTTCCATCTTCTAAAATGTATTGACATAGTGGCACACGCGATTCTCTTTTGTTTTTGTTAATTGTATTATTTTTATCCTTTACTCTAAATTTTAGAGCTTAGTGGCTGCTAGGGGTAAATGTATTTCTTTAATCCAGTCCCCTTCGGTGGAAACCCCTGCCTGAGGATGTCAACCCGGATTATGGGGTCCCTTTGTCTGCACAGAACTCATTTCAGGGGTCTCATGTGGCCCTCCGATGTATCCTTTCTTCCTCGTAGGCCCACCGGCCACGCAGCTCGGGCAGTGATTGCCGGGACTTGCCGTGTCTGTCAGGCTCACTTGCTGGACTGGATTCCTACTTTCAGGACCTTTTGATCAGTCCTGTCTCTCTTTGACACGAGCAATGCTAACTTGGATAGAATCATGATTCTAGCTTGACCAAACCACTCGGAGTGATCATTGTCATCAAAAGCATCCAGACGCTCCATAGAGGAGTGCGTTTATCTGTGTTTAAAAGCAGAAGCCAGACTGATTCTACCATCCAGCAGGTTACAGCGCCAAGCCCCGTGTAAGCACTGAGACCCAGTGAGGGGGGACCGTCTTTCTCTTACAGAGATTAATAATGCCCCCTGGTCGTGTTCTTAGCAGCATAGAAAGCATCTCGGGGATGAGTGGAGTGCTTCCAGAAGTCATAGGGACAGCCCCCTTCTGTCCACCTTGCAGAGGTCTGGGGAGCGGGAAGGCCAGGAAAAGGAGGAGCCGGGATAGCGGTAGGGACCCTGGGGAGTGTTGCAAGGTACAGAGGAGTGGGGTTCCCTTTTCCTCCTCCTACCTCACCTAGGTCTGCGCGCTCATACCACACCCCTAATTCTGATGAGATGTGAAAGGGTCCTGTGCCAATTTGCAAAACTGCACTCGGAATGTGTGCTTTAAATATTTGTTTTGATTTAGACAGTTGTCTTTACTATAAACAGAATGATTTTGACCTAGCGATTTAGGTCAAATATTTAAGTGAAGAAAGACCCCAAATCGTGTGGATCTATGTTTGCCTGTCTACTTGTTATAGCAATGAGGCCTCTGATAAGAATGTTGACTGCTCTCTTCACTTCTTCCTCCTTCTTTATTTCTCTTCTTCAATCATTATTATTTAACATTTAATGATTTCCTGATGTTCAAGAGAAAAGAGGGGTAAGACATAGTTCCTGTCTTCAGGAGCTTGCAGTCAGTATAACAACATTTAACTGTGAGATTGTTATTCAAATAAGTAGCGGAGAAACTATTCTTTAAAAGCCCACATTTTCACTTTCTATTCTCCTCTTAATTTAAAATCGTGTTCTTCATTCTCTGCTCCACTTTGCCATTGTCGTACACGTGCCTTCCAAACTCATTTTTGTCACTCACGTGCCACTCCCATTTGCTCAACTCCTTCCCCTCCCCTTTTTACCCCACAGAGGGATGTACTGCCTTTGGTTTGGGTTTGCTAGTCCTTAATTAGGAAGTCTGCCTCAAACCCACCGGTCCTTTTGTGTGTGGAGGGGTGTTCTTTTTGTTTGTTGACATACAACTGACTGTAAATGAACTTCTCATCTGTTTCACATTTCCGCGTGCAAGACTTATGGGGTTGAATTGGTTTCTTGCATTACCTTAATCGAATCCATCTTCTACATATAAACATTTTTTAAAGGAACCATGAATGGGGCAAGGGAAGGCAAGGACCTGGGGTTTGAGGCCTCTTTTTGTGGGTAATTGTCTGGGCTTCCCATGCTACTCAGGCGGGCTTTGTCCTCGGTTTCCCAATCCTGAGGATTCCCTTAGGGTAGTGGCTCTGTTTATCTCACAGATGTCAGAGATGAGAAAGGGGCTATGTAAACAGGCGTGGAGTGTCGCTGTTTCTGTTTAAATCACTTTCAAGGTTGTGGAATATCACAAAATACGGCTCCCCACTTCCACGGAGCAGAGCAAGAACATGCAAAGTTTTCTGTATCTTCTGTGTGCTTCGGTGTTTGTTTTGAATTTATTAACCAGCTACAGGCCTTCATTCTTATTCTGGGAGAAGTTGTATTGTTCTGATGAGGAAAAAAAATAAGGTTAAATGAGTCCAGCTTGCAAAGGTAACTTCCCTTGTCTTATAATTTTCTCTCTTGGCCTTTTCACACTATATTTTGCTTCTATATGTATACATTACTTTCCACCAGCTTGAGGTGAAAGTACCTTGAAAACCCCCTGGCCAGTGTGGTTCAGTGGATTGAGTGCCGGCTTGTGAATGGAAAGGTCACGGGTTTGATTCCCAGTCAGGGTGCATAGTGGGCTTGTGGGCCAGGTCCCCATTTGGGGGCATGTGAGAGGCAACCAATGGATTGATGTTTCTCTCCTTCTCTTCCTTCCTCCCTTCCCCTCTCTCTGAAAGTAAATAAAATCTTTTTAAAAATTAAAAACGTCTGACAGTGAGGCAATATTTTTCTTCTTTTTCAAATAAACAATAAAAAAGATCTAGGTCCACAAGTTTGCAGGGGATAGAAATAAGGGATAACTCTTTTTCCTCTACATTAAGATTTGTTTTCTTTTAAATCTGCTTAGTTCACAGCCGTAATTGTGTCTGCCCTTAGTCCGCCTTAGTAGGAAAACCTGTTCCCATAAAATAGCAGTTTCACCGACCACGGATTCTTTATTTTATAAAATTAAGGATACTATAATATCTTAAGACTCTTATTCAATGTTCCAAAATCTTATTTGCACACAGATTTTCGAGAAATTTCATAAACTCGTATGTCATTCTCCACAAAGCACTTAGTCATCTCTTAAAACATCAGACGATTATGTTAAGTGAAATAAGCCAGTCAGAGAAAGGCAAATACCATATGATCTCACTCATAGGTGGAATCTAATGAACAAAATAACTAACAAACAACATAGAAAGAGACTTATAGACACAGAGAACAAACTTACTGTTTTCAAAGGGATGGAGGGTTGCAGGGATGGGTAAAAAAGGTAAAGACAGAAAGGTAAAGATTAAGAAAAAACACAACTTGTAGATGCAGACCGTAGTATGGTGATTACCAGAGAGAAATCATAGGTAAAGCGGGTGGAGGAAGGTAGGAGAAGATAAAGGGGGGATACACGGTGATGGAAGACTTGACTTGGGGCGCTGAACACACAACACCATATACAGGTGGTACATTATACAGTTATGCACCTGAAACCTATTTAATTTTATGAACCAATGTCACCCCAATAAACTCAATAAAAAAGAAAAAAATCCTATGTAGGTTTAAGAAAATGTCATTGTTGACATTACCAAGGATGTCTCCCACTCCGCCCCCGTGGCCCCCCTCCGCCCAGCCTGCGCGGGTTTCATGTAGCATTTGGCGAGAATCCTAACTACTTCTTGTGGCCGTCAAGGCCCACAGTCGCTTGACCCTTGTCTACCTTTGCGTGTTACCTCTCACCAGGTTTCTTTTGCTTACTCTTAGCCACGGATTCATTTTTTCACTTGATAAATATTTTAGGAGACCTACTGTGTATTAGGCACTGTTCTGTACACTGATTTACCACTGAGAACAAGTGCAGCCAAGTCTTTGCCCGTGTAGGGTTGGTATCCTGGTGGGAAACAGATAATAAATAAAACAATATGGAATGTGTTAGGAATGCATTCAGTAAAATCAAATGCAACAGACACTGGGGAACAAAGAGGGAGGGAGATCTGGTCGATTTGGGTGGAGAGGGGAGATCTTTTTAAGGAGATCGTTGAAATTAGAGGACGGATCATGAGATGTGGTGGAAGAGCACTCCAGGCAAAGGGAATAACAAACACAAAGGCTTTAAGGTAGAAAGGAGTTTGTGAGCTGATGGACCACAGGAAGGGGAGTGTTCGTGGAAAGGAGTGAGGGAGGGAGACCTGGGGATAAGATCATAGAGGGAGGCCGCATAAGATCATGTGAGAACTTGTAGGCAAGGAGCTGGATCTTACCCTGTGTGTTAGAGGTAGACTCTGAACATGTAAGAGAAGCTGGAGGCGGGGTGCGGAGATTGTTGCAGTTGTATATGTGAGAGGTGGTGGTATCTGAGATAGGCAAATGGCAGCGGACCCTGGAGAAGTGTTTGGGTTGTAGAAAAAAAAATGTTAAGGTTGAGCCAGAGAATTACTATTGGATTTGATGTAGTGTGTGAGGTGGAAAAAACTTACAAATGATTACTGAATTTTTAGCTGGAGGCACCAGACAAATAGAGGTTGCATTTACCAACATTGGAAGGCTTGATGGTGGGTCATGATTTGAGGAGACAGCAAGGGTTTTGTTTTGGATATGTGAAGCCTGAGCTGCCTGTTAGATGTCTTTTGGAGGATGTCAGAGCAATTCAAAATGTAAATCTGGAGCTTATGGGGTATCTAGCTGGTATATGATGCCGAAACAATGGGTACAGTCAATGAGGGAACTGATGTAGATAAATAAGAGGGAAGAAGAGAAATCGCTTACAAAGGAGACTGTAGAGGATCATTAGTGAGGCAGAAGGAAAATTGGACAGTTCAGTGCTCTGCAAATCAAGTGAATAAAGCCTTTCAAACTGGAGGAAATAATTAACTGTCAGTTGCTGTCAATTCAGCTGTAAGGGGGGGTTGAGGTGGGGACTGGTTGAAAGAAGGTGAAGGGATTAGCCAAAGAACATCTATGCCTGACCCAAGGACATGGACAACAGTGAGGGGATTGGCTGAGAGAGTCGGTGGGGGGCTCAGAGGAACGGAGGGTGGTCCTCACCTCACTTGACAATTGCAATGACAAGAGCAACTAAAGTGTAGAGGTAGGATTGAATTAAATGAATCCATGTTGTTAGCAATTTAGCAGCTGGCTAAGAAATACACTGAATGCAAAAAACCCCCCAGTATTCTTATGTTAGCAATGTACTAGTGTTAAGATTAAAATAGCTGTGGTTGCCAGAGTTTAAGGTCTGGGTTAGGTTGCACGAAACTTGAATTTATGAAGTACAGGAAGTGGGTTCTTGAGATACAGGTGCTCATGCTCACAGGCCATGTGGGGTAGACAGAGTGTACACAATTTCCAGGGCCCCACGGTCTGAGTTCAAATCCTCGCTCTTCCAGCTGTGCGAACTTCACTCAGTCAGCCTCTTGAGTTTTGTTTTCGTTGCATGAAGTAGGAATAATGTTGACTCTGTCGATAAATGACTGCTAGAGTTTATTGGAATAACATAAGCAAAGGGACTAGAGGCACGGACACTTAGCTTCCTTCTCTGAAGGGTTATCGAAAAGCCTATCCAATGCTCTAACTATGTTACTGATGCTGAAGCTCATGCCAAAGGGTACTTTCATGTCCTTGAGTTTTTATTCTGGAGAAATAAAAATAGTTTCATTAAAAATAATTTCAGCTTCCAAGTGTGGGCCAAGTTAGCAGTCATTGTGCAGGCAACTCTTCCTAGAAGGGGACTATACTATTGTGTTCTCCTTATTTATTTTTTAAAAGATTTTATTTTTTTAGAGAGAAGGGAAGGGAAGAAGAGAGTGAGATAAACATCAATGTGTGGTTGCCTCTTATATGCCCCCAACTGGGGACTTGGCCTGCAACCCAGGCATGTGCCTTGACTGGGAAGCCAACCGGGGACTCTTGGATTCACAGGCCAGCACTCAATCCACTGAGCCACACCAGCCAGGGCTGGGTTTTTAAAGAATCAGTCACTCTCTCTCTCTCCCTCGCCCTTGCCCTCTCTCTCTCCCTCTCCCTGTCCCTCAACCTCCTTTTCCTCTCTCTCTTTCTCTCTCTCTCTCGTATTTCTTTCTCTTAATCCTTTTGCACATTTCTCTTTATTTTCTTCCTGATTTCTACTTCTTTTTATTTTCTGATTTTACAAATAATATCTGTTTATTTTAGGGGGAAATGAGATGGTTCAAACCAAAGATGGCATTGTCAGGTAATTTTTTTTCTAGAAATTTCCCACCACGTGACTTCTTGACTCTCCTCTGGCTGCTCCTGCTGCACAGGGTTGAATGCAAGGAGAATTCACCTGTTTCCATTTGGTAGATTGTGACTAAATACAATAAAAGGCTTCTGTGGAAACTTCCACGAGTCTTAATTCTGTGATCTCTTTCAATCTCCTCCCTCTTCCTCATCACTTTTTTATTTTTGCTAGTTGTGGAGTTTGAGGAGCTGACAATGTGTGGAAATTTTGCGTTCCTACCCTTCTCGCCTGATTTACCGGGGTGTTGTTGAGCCCTGAGAGTCCTCTACTTTGGCTCAGTGACACTTTCAAAGAGCTTGCACTGTGGCCTTGCTCTGTTACTTCACGGTCACCACCTAGAAGGTAGAAGACCTCCATGTCCAGTGACAAATGGTGACATTTCAGACAGTGGAGTCCTAGAGCACTTGGGGAAGTGATTACTCTCCTGAGAGAGCTGTGGGTTGGGCTGACTTATTTGGTTATTGTTTCGTGGAGGTCAATAAAAATGTAGAGGTAAGATGTGCTCTGAGATGAACCTTGACCAGGGTTATGGATCTTGTTTTTGACCAAGTTGTGTTTGTCACACGCAGCTGCTGCTCTGTGAAGAGAGAGCAGGTGGGTTTGGCTTAGGACTGACGAGAGGTGCGGAGGCAAATGGAACCCACATGCTGACCAGAACTGGGCTTTTTCTGCCTCATGAAACCACACAGGTTTTCTGTGCATGAGTTCCCAGGAAGCCGTCATGTGGCATTGAGTTCCCAGGAAGCCGTCACGTGCTTACAAGGACTTGACAAGCATCTGTGATTTACATTTTGAATCTTGCCCAAGTTTGGGAAGCAAAGTTTTGGTTTGGTTTGTGGGAGAGATTTTGATCTTACTAGAGAAGGCTGCTTGAAGACCAAATGGTATAAGCTGATGTATAATTGTTTGGAGTTTTTTTTTTTCTTCTGAGTTGTTTTTAAATGCAGAAAATATGAAGTTGGAGAAACATGTGCTCAGAGCCAATGTTGAAGTTCTTTGCTGGGGAACAGATTGGGATGGGAGAAACTTAAGAACTGAAGTCCCATCTACCTGCATTTCATTTTTCATCTATGCTTGGAAAAGAAGTATCTGTCACATTAACCGTGGACACCCATCAACCATTACTATATTCTGGAGCTCGTATCAGGTTGAGAGGCAGGGAAGAGCCCAAGGGGCAAATTTTGATTTCAATCAAGTTCTATTAGAGAAACTCGTCTTTACAAAGTAAATTGTGTGTTTGAAAGAAATAACTTATTTTTTTGTTCCCACAACAAATTATAACTAAAGGAAATACTGTGAATTGTAAAAAAGTTAGCCTTTTACAAACATAAACCTGCAGGTGTTCGCTTCTCAGCATTTTGTACAGGGTAGGGCACAAGTAGGTTTACAGTTATTCATATGAAAGATAATACAATACCTAAAAAATAACACAAGAATAAACTCAGTGTTTTGCATACTCACACCTGTAAACCCACTTTTGCCCTACCCAGTAAAGAAGCCAAATGCATCAGTTTGTTGTTCTAGGTTAATCATTGGGTTACATGAAGTTTTTAGGCTAGGTTTGGTGTTCTTCTTAATGTCAGTAGCAAATTCACTCAACTCTACAGAATGCTAATCAACAAAGGCTTGACCGTTTCAGAGCCCTACGATAAATCAACTTTATGGCCTCATGTTAAAGTTCTGAGGTTTTAGAGGAGAATGTTACAAGCAAGATCTCAAGGGCCACTCTGGCTCCTATTTTTCTACATAAAATGAACAACAGCAATGACAACAGAGAAATAAGACCAAAATCCCAAACTCAACCATCTGACAATTTCCAGATGGTTCTTATCCCATAAAAACTCACGTAGATGTCCAGAAGTCACATAAGCAGGTGTGTTCTTTGTCCCGTCTTAACCACTTTTCTACACACTTTTCCTAGAGCGGGAAATAATTACCATCCTTCCTTCCATATCTGTACCTACTCCTAGGAATGGAGGGGAATCCTGCAATATTTTCTCATGAGGTTGTGAAGTGTGGTGGTTGGCGAAAAGCACTCAGCTCTACTAAACACCAGCAGCAAATGCTTGTTTTGGGCCCTGAGACACTGCCCAGGGAAGGGGGCTGGGAGTGCCCTCTGCAATGAAGTTCCCTGGGCTTTCAAGCTTCTGCAGGCTGAAGTGGAAGCATGTGTGGGCAATGGCACTTTTATCATTGCTTTGTTTTTCTGGGTTGAGATCAGAAGTTCTCTAACACAGAGCGTATTCACCATTGGGAAAGCCCACCCTGTTAATGGCAGGAGAAAAGAATTTGACCCGATTCTAGATGTCTCTGATAGTTCAGCCACATGGGTTTGCCTACTAGACTTTTCTCATTTTACAAAGAAAAGCCACTTGAGAGTTTGAGGCTATTCAAGACGTGGGCTATAGTTTAAGTAGTTTAATAATCAAAAGGCTTCACGTTCTCCCAAAGCTCCTTTCCAATTTTGTTAATTAATGTAATAAATAGTATTGCTTTTCTAAAGGATTCTTTTATACAGAATTTCCAGACTTTTTTCCCTGTATACCTACTTCAGAGTTAGAGTATTAGTAATGCTCAGCCTCTTCTGCATACTATGAGTTAGCTTTTGCAGAAAGTAGTAATCATTGCATTTTTTCCTGTGCGTATGTCTTGTCTGAGTAGCTACCAGTCACCAGGAAAGCAGAGGCTGTACTATTATGGTTCTCTCTAAGTGCCTTTATCAGAAGGGGACCTGAAGCTGAGTTGGCTAGAGAATGGATCAGTCCAGAAGGGAGTGGACTGAGGACGAACCCACCTCCGCTCCCAGTCCTGGTTTGGTGTCCTCCTCAAGAAAGAGCCAGGACTTTGAGTGGATTCTGAGGTAAACTGGTGCCACCTTTGGCACCTTTACCCGGCCCCCGCTGTATGCTCTTGCTCAGGGAGTGAACCCACTGCCTCTTTAGGGGCTCACGTTGCCCCACTTGAGGCAGCAACTTGTCCCATCGTCTTTCTTGCTTTCTGCTTTGTGTCTTGGCTGCTGGTGGAACCACATGAAGTAATTTTTTTTCTCCTGAAATAGCAAATAACTGTAAGCAATCTCTGGTTTCCAGCTTCGCTTAAAAGTACGGCCTCATTGTACTGGATATTTACAGATAAGAAGACATGCCGAGCACAGAGAAAGCACCCCCCACACTCTCCTGCCTTCTCCACCCTGCTGTCCTCACTCACCCGTCCTCCTCCTGTCCTCTGGTGGGGACCAGCATGTTTCCATCTCCCAGAATTTGCTTTGAATTTGCTGATGCCTTTGCCCGAAGTACTTTGAAAAGCTCCTCTCCCTGCTTTATATAATTAACACTTCCCACGGCTGGGGTCTGAGCTCAATGTCAGCTGCTCAGGAAGGCTTGGGTGGCCAGCTTCTGGGTCACGGCATTCAGAGCATTTACTGTCGTCTGAGATTGCTTTGTGTATTGGCTTGTATATTGATTTTCTGTCTCCCCTGAGGACAATACACACTTGTGGAGAGAAGGAACCTTACCTATCTCTTCTGCTCCATCCCAGCATGCAGAACAGTTGTTTTTCTAAATATCTATAAAATGTATATATAATATATCCATATATACACACACACTATACTCAAATATTTTATACATATGTATACAGCAAATATAGTATGGTAGCTACTGTGCTGGTTGAATAAATAAGTGCATTATCTCATAAAATATTCATAACAGGTAATATAGAATATTACCTGACTCAGGGAAGTTAGATAATTTCTTTAGTGATACAGAGCCAGCCAAAAAAATTTTTCTGTATAAATGAATTTGCCAGATTTTCATGATTTTTGAGAACTGTGTCTTTATCCTCATCTTCATCCTTAACATACTATCATAATAATCACCTTTGAGTGTGAACAGCTGATGTGCTTTGTCCTAGAATATTTACTCATTCATTTATTCATACCTGGTCATGCTCTTGAAAAATTTCAGGTGTCTCAGAAACCTGAAGGTAGAAATATACCCTGCAGGTAGATACTATGCATGGCCAAGTAAGTGAAAGAGGAAAAGCATCCCAAGAGTTGGTGAGATTTAAACTGTAGGATGAAGCACAACCAGATCAGTATACAAAACGCTCATCAGAAACTCTGGTGCATGTTCTAAGGGTGATCTGCCACTTGGGGTACACACTGTGTGGAAGAGAAAGACCAATTATTCTTCACGCTGTTCATAAGGCAAAACTAACCAGTGATTCAAAAGTAGAACAATTCTGGGACCTCAGAGAAGTATCCTTGGCTCTTCTCACAAAGAGGACACTATGTGATGTGAGAAATAATATTTCTCACAGTATTTACATGGCAAATATAGCCAAACGTTTTGTTTATCCCTTATAACGTGACAGCATACCAACATCTAAGTAAAAAATAACTCTATAAGGAACCCAAAAGAAATTCTATGGGGACCCCCAAATAATGCTCTTTGGTTGTCCGGCTTGGCTCTGGGATGGCTTAACCAAAAGGATGCAGTTTAAACCATTTTTGAAGGATCAGGTTTACATCAGTTCACAAATATTTATCTCTCTAATCAAGCTGATCAGTACCAATTAGCATTTGATGCAAGGAGAGTGAGACACACACATGTACACCCGCTCCCCGCCCACACACACATATAACTTCTGGCGACCACCTGGAGCACAAAGACTGTGATGCTGGTGGTGTGTGCAGTCACAAACTTCGATAGTTAGTGAAGCTCAGGACAGCCCAGTAGCTCTGAGGTTCATTGTTGGAGCTGCAGTAGAAAACCTTAAGAAGCCGTACTTGAATTTCCAGTGATTAACGTTAATGTATTATGAATTTATGCAGCGGGAGTATTGTAGAGTAAGTCCACTGGGGCCATCCCATTGGCAATCCATTTATGAATGACTGTTTAGTCTTGCAACGGCTCCCACAAGTGGAACATTTAATTTTGGGCTTGAACTGACACTTCATCCAATCTCATGTCATTTTGTGATTTAATTTTGTCTACATTTATTGAATCACCTGGATGGTTCAAAATATTAAAGAGCTCTAATAAGATTTGTACACTCAAGGAAGTCCTTTTCCAGAGTGGATTGATTATACGAAATGGAAAATGTTTGGCGTACCAAGCACAGTCACTGGGAAATAAGTCAATGAAACACTAACCAGTTCATTTAGGAGCTAATTACCTCAGTCCCGAGGCTACAAGAGCCCTTCAGACTGGCCTTACCTCAGGAGGGACACGTGTTCTCTCTGAACTGGTAGTGGAGCAGATTTCATCAGATAAGCTGTCAAATGCTTCACAGAACTTGCCTGGGAGTATTAAGCTTCCCCTGTTCATACAATTTTATCAGACACCAGCAAAGTAGATTTTCCAGTAAAACAGGAAATTGCCCTAAGGCCGTGCTTTTGAACATTTATTCAAGACGTACTTTAAATGCTGTTTCTGCCGTCATTTTTTGCTCTCGGCAGGGATGTCTTTGCTTTTGTTGCAGATGAACAATTCTCTTTAATCACAAAAATCAACTAAAGTGTGGAGAAAAGAAGAGCCGTAAACTCAGAAAGGATGAGGGTATTTAGGTTTTTGTGCAAGAAGGAATGAGGGTAGGTAGGTTTTGACGCAAAAGCAATTTGAGCTGATTTGAAACCATGATTGAGATCCCAAATGGCCAACAAAGAAGCTTATACATTTCTTTTTAAAAATAAGGTTGATGAGAAATACTGTATTATAACGTACACGGAAGTAATATAGCAGAGTTGTTCAACACAGACATTCTGGCGCCAGATGGCCTACTTTCGAATACCGGTTCTAACTCTTCTAACTTTTGGACTTTGAACAAGTTACTTAACTACTTTATGCCTCAGTTATCTCATTTGTAAAATAGGAATAATCACCGAACACTTGGGGCGACTGAGCAGATTAAGTACCATACTTAGTAAACACTAAGTTATTATTGGCTATTAATACTATAGCTCTCCATAAAACCAGTAAGGGGTCACATGAAAATTAGAATGCAAATATATTGATTTCAGATAACAGTTTAAAGTATCAAGCTTTTGAAATGTATATCAATATGAGGTTTTGAGAACTGATATAAAATTTCCATCTTAGTTTAGGAAGTCCAGAGTGTGTGTGTCAGAAATGCAGAATAAATGGAGAGAAAGGGAACACTCACTTTTCGAGGAGTCGAATGTAGAAAAATTAAAATCTTCATACTTTCAGTAGGAAATAGCCACCTGGTAGATGGTAGATACATATAAAAATTTGTTACACAAATATTCCCATCACAGCAAAGAAAGGAAAAACATGGTTCTTTCCCATTGTATTATGTGTGACTCTAAACCAGCATCTCGGGAAATGCCTGGCCGATTCCATGTGGCATTCCCGTGGTCCGTCACTTTCTTCTAACCTGAGAACAGAAGAGCCGTTAATGTCTTTTGCCTTAAGTCATTTTTGAGGAGCATCAGTTCATTTCCTAGCACAGTTTAAAAAAGTGAAGTTGCACCCTTGACACTTGTCTTGAAAGGCAAATTGGATACTAAGCTACC
>PVKM010030372.1:0-17316 GCA_004027735.1 Carollia perspicillata
ATGGAAAACAGTATGGAATTTTCTCAGAAAACTAAAAATGGAACTGCCTTTTGACCCAGCAATTGCACTGCTGGGATTATATCCCAAGAACCCTGAAACACCATTCCAAAAGAACCTATGCACCCCAATGTTCATAGCAGTACAATTTAACAATAGCCAAGTGTTGGATGCAACCTATGTGCCCATCAGTCAATGAATGGATCAAAAACTATGGTACATATACACAATGTAATTCTATGTGGCACAAAGAATGAAGGAGCTCCTACCCTGTGCAACATCATGGATGGAACAGGAAAGCATTATGCTAAGTGAAAGAAGCTAGGTGGTGAAAGACAAATACCATATGATCTCACTTTTAACAGGAACCTAAACAACAAAACAAACAAGCAAGCAAAATATAACCAAAGACGTTGAAATAGAAAATGGGATGACAGTAACCAGAGGGGACAGGGGAGGGAATTTCAGGGGGAAAAGGGAAGGGATTATAGGAACAAGTATAAAGGACACATGGACAAATCTAAGGGGGGGTGAAATGGGAGGGACATGGGGAGCACTGTGGGGGTGGACTGGGCCAAGAGTAAAAGACAAAAAACTGTACTTGAATAATAATTAAAATAAATTAAAAAATAAAATTGAAGTAAAGGGAAATGTACCCGGATCCAATAGTGGTGGGAAGGGAACTGGGCCTCAGATCAATGGTTTGGAACAGAAGGAAGAAATAAATATTCATCTAGAACAGTATGAATAAACAAGAATTCAAAAAATGAGGAGAGCCTGAAGAATCTCCAGGACAACTTTAAACATTCCACCATCTGAATCAAAGGGGTCCCAGAAGGGGAAGAGGAAGAGAAAGAGATTGAACACTTATTTGAAAATGTAATGAAGGAGAACTTCCCCATCGTGGCAAAGGAAATAGACTTCCAGGAAGTCCAGGAAGCCCAGAGAGTCCCAAAGAAATTTGATCCAAAGAGGAAAACACCAAGACACATCACACTTAAATTAGCTAAGGTTAAAAATAAGTAGAGAGTCTTAAAAGCAGGAAGAGAAAAGGAGACAGTTACCTACAAAGAAGTTCCCATAAGAATGTCAGCTGATTTTTCAAAGGAAACTTTGCATGCAAGAAGGAGTTGGAAAGTATTAAAAGTCCTGGAAGGCAAGGATCCAAGATTACTCTATCCAGCAAAGCTATCATTTAGAATGGTAGGGCAGATAAAGTGCTTTTTAGATAAGGTCAAGTTAAAGAAGTTCAGCATCATCAAGCCCTTATTATAGGAAATGTTAAAGGGACTTATGTAAGAAAAAGAAAATGATCAAAACTGTGAACAGTAAAATGAAAACAAACTTACAACTATGAACAATTGAACCTAAAAGAGCAAAAATGAAAACAAAAACGAACTAAGCAAACAAATGGACCTGGAAGAGAATCATAAAATAGAGATCGCATGGAGGGTTAACAGTAGGGAGGGGGAGAGGGGTGAATGGGGAAAGGTTACAGGAAATAAGAAGCATAAATGGTAGGTACAAAATAGACAGGGGGGAGTTGAGAATAATATGGAAAATGGAGAAGTCAAAGAACTTATATGTACCCATGGACATGAACTAAGGTCGGGGAGTAATGGTGGAAGTGGGGGTTACAGGGCAGAGAGGAATAAAGGGGAGAAAAATGGGACAACTGTAATAGCATAATCAATAAAACATATTAAATTAAAAAATTAAGAATAGAGTTACCATATGACTGAGCAATCCCTCTTCTGTATATCTACCAAAAAAACCCCTCAGAAACGTATATACTGTGGAATACTACTCAGCTGTAAGCAAAGATAAAATACTGCCATTTGTGACAACATGGATGAACCTTGGGAATATTATACTAAGTCAACCAGAAAAATCTAAGAACCATATGATTTCACTCACATGTGGGTTATAAAATTGAAATTCAGACAGATAATGATAATGATAATGGTTACTAGAAGGAAGGGGATGGAGGGCTAGTAAAGGGTAAAGGGGGCCAAATATATGGTGATGGGAGAGGATTAGACTGTGGATGGTTGGCACACAATGCAATACACAAATGCATACTTGAAACACATGATCTTGTTAACCCATGTCACTGCAATAAATCTAATTGAAAAAACCCTGATGTCCTAGAGGATCAAAGGACAGTTGGCAGGGGAAGAGAGGGACAGAGCCATGCTTAGGCCCTCAAAGAATGACTACCAGGAAGAGATGTTGGTTTGGGTGATCACTCCTTCTTGGCTGTGCAAATTTGGAGAAGGTAAAGAATCAGCATGAGACAAGCTGATCTATTGTTTATATCTGTGTTATCTCTGGTCTCTGTGCATGGGCCAGGTGGGCATTTCTCAAGTCCAAGGAATGGGCTGGATGCTGTGTGCCCTGTTACACTCTGAACTCTGTGGACACTTAGGACAGTGTCATGGCATCATTCAATAAATGCTTCCTGAATGAATAATTGAAGAGTGATGATCTCCTCTTGTTTATAGTTATCTATTTGGGGCAATTGACAAAGGAAAGACTCTGGGAAGAGGGAGGACAAGGAGGAGGGGGAAATGAACACAAATTCCTGCCACCAGTGACAATGCATGGTGAATAAACCATGTATCAGCCTTGAAAAATGCAAGTGCTGGCTAGGGAGTACCCCAGCCTCCCTCTGCATCCAGAAGTGTGTATTCTCAATGAGGGTCAAGGGTAAATGCAGCCTCTTCAAGGCCTTTGCACATGGACAGCATTCCTGGGCTGAGCAGAGGAGAGGCTATATGGGGCTGTAGGACTGAGGGGACCATAAGGAGACTACACTGGCTGTGGCATTTTATCAAAGATGCAGCACATAGGGAAGAGGTGTTGAGAAAGGGTTAAATGACAATAAGGTGCTGCTGATGTGTTCTGGGCCACCCTCTTTCAGCCAGACACTGTCACACAGACTAGATAGTGGGCCCCTTCCACCCACTCCCCAACCCTAACCAGCTCACCTCCCAAGTGAAGGTTATTCTGTTCCCTTCCAAGCACCATTGCTGGGGAGCAGGGTAGCCAGGGCACAAGGTTCTGCTGGCCCACAGGGTGCAGGGACCCACTCTCCACTGTTACCAGATCCTGGGAAACAGAGGAAACAGCTGTTGGGTCCTAGTTGTAATCTGGAGGCCTATCTTTCCGCATGTATGGGAGTATGGGCAGCCCTGAGCTGTGTGATTGTGCATTATTTTAATTCTTTTAAGTATTCTCATCCATTAAATTGACTTGACTACACACACACACACACACACACACATTTTCTGATGAAGATTAAAATGAGATTAATTTATATAAAGTCCATAGCACATACTTGCTCATTAATTAATTTAACAAATATTTAATGGCTGTTTGTTATGTATTACTCATTATTTTAGGTGTTAAGGCTATAACAGTGAACAATCTCTGCTCTCATACAGCTTATATTTTAAGAGGGGGAGGTATATAATAAATAACCAACAATAAGTAACATACAGTATGTCAGAATGTGATAAATGGTCAATAGAGGATTGTTGGGCAAGGGGTTCTGTAGGTCACTTTATATAGGCCAATCAGGGTCGGTATTATGGACTAAATGTTTCTCTCTTCCCAGAATTCATATGTCGAAGCCCTGATCCCCAGTTTGATGGTATTTGAAGATGGGGCCTTAGGTAGACAATCTGGTCATGAATGTGGGAACCTGGTCTGATGGGATTAGTGTCTTTATAAGTAGAGACACCAGAGTATGCCCCCACACCACTATCTCTTTCATGTGAGGACACAATCAGAATATGGCTGTCTATAAGCCAGGAAGAGAGCTGTCATCAGAAGTGGGCTTTGCTGGCACTCTGCTTCAGCCTCCAAAACTGTGAGAAATTACATTTCTCTTGCTTAGGCCACCCCATCTGTCTGGTATTTTGTTATGGCAGCTCAAGTATATTAATACAGAAGGTGTCTCTGACAGTGACATTTGAGTAAGCAGGGACCTGAAGAAGTTAAGAAAAGAGGTCATGCAGACATTTGGGCAGAATATTCTAGAAAAGTAAGTGCAAAAGCTCTGAGGTGACAACATGCCTGGTTGATTCATAGACTATCAAGGAGGCCATATTGCCTGGTGAGGAGTGAGAGGAGAAGTAAGAGATGAGGGAAGAAGAGATCTTAAGATACAATTGTGAACTGCTTCAAATAATATACTTTTTCACTTATTCTTCTTCTGAGCTGGAAATTTGAAATAATGGAACAGGTGTGTGGGGAGAAGGATGGGGTGAGTGGGTAGGAAGAGGAATAGGTTCTGACATAGCCATGCCTTCCTTTTGACTCCTTGGGCATTAGATACTTATTCTTCTCTAAGACCACTTGCATCTCTCAGCTACCTGTGAATCCATTTATTGACTCAAGAGAAGTGGCCAATTAAAAACTGTGTGTGGTAGACTGCTTTACTTGTTGGCAGTTATGTGTGCTTCCATGTTTCTCTGTAGGTGACATCCTACCCATTGACTCTGGGCTGGACCATTGGACTGACTTCGGTGAATAGAGTATTGGCCCATGAGTCACATGCCATGTTAGAACCGAAGATTTAAATATGCTGCTGCAGTTTGGCTCTGTCGCCTTTGGAGTGTGTCCTCTACAGCAAGAGCAGCTTGCCTCATATAGTGGCTGCCCCTTTACCATGGGCCACTGAATGAGAAGACAAGTGGGAAACCAGTGGAATTCAGCACATCCATAGCTAATCCATAGCCCTCAAGAAAGAAGCATGTGCCTGTAAGATTTGGGGGTTCTTTATTGTTGCAGCAAAATCTGCCCAATAAAATCAGATTCTGTGCTAAGCACTTTTAAATGTTATTTCATTTAATTTTACACCAATGCTTCCCTGTGCTGTGGGTATTCTCATTCCAATTCTCATTCCAATTTTGTAGATGAGGTCCTACAAAGTCAGGCAACTTGCCCTGGGTCATACAACTGATAGTAGAAATTCAAACGTAAGCCTAGCTGAGTTCCCAAACATTATGCTAGGGGGCACTTTGTTTCTTTCACATGGGACCCTGAGAAAGGATAAATAGACCAAGATGTCCCATGACAACTCCAAATACCCTATGAGTAAGAATGAACTTCTCTTTTCCCCACAAATGCAAGAAACTTCTTTCTTCTCTCTTCCTCCTTTCTTCCCCAGTTCCCCTTCTACTCAATCCATCTTCACTGCTAAAAGTGCTTTTTGTCTTTCATTTTCCTCCAAATGGCTATCAAAAGCTACATTTGTGTGTGTGTGACATCTTCAAAATGACAAAAGAGAAAGTTTGGTCTCCCTTGTTCTTATTTCCAAACATGCATGAAAATCTCTTGGCAATTTCCTCCCCACTCTTTATCCTAAAATGCCCTGATTTTTGTCTTTGCACTGTAAATGTGTATACACTGCCACATTTAATGAGGACCTAGTATGTGCCAGCCACTGTACCAGGGCTGGGGAGTGAGAGAGGTGAGCAAGAACTTGCTGGAAGAGTTTAAAACCTAGTGGGAGGTAAGAATGTAAATAGGTCATTTTTATTAAAAGTACTATAAAATAAATAAGAATGGATTGTGGTGACACAGATGAGGGATCAGTGCTCATTTTAAGAAGAAGAATTAAGAAGGTTTTCTGGGGAAGATGACACATGAGCTGAGTTGTGAAAGACATATGGGAGACTGATGAAGAGGCAAGAAAGGGAATAGCATGAACAAAGACATAGAAGCAATAACTGCAAATTGTAACCTGTGGCCTGTCTACTCTTGGAGAACCATGAGTAGTTGGGTTTAGCTAAAGTATAAATTGTGAGGTTTGCAGTGGCATGTGGGAAGTGGAAAGCAGTGGCAGAAGACGGTTGGGGGAACAAAGCAGATGTAATATACCTGAGGGTCTGGTTCAGAACTCAACGGGTTAAAATGCTCTGTGAAGGTAAAGGAGTAAGCTCACACCTGGATACCAGTATATAATATTGCTTTAGTCAGACTAGAGCTGGCCTTACGGACAGTTTGATTTTGAGACTCCAAGTCTCCTCACACTTTTTTCCTATTGCTTTTTGTGTGTCTCCACCCTGACTATATAGCCTTTTTTTTTTTTTTTTTACTATAACCCTTTTGATTGCCTTCCTTCACCCTAGGGGGCAAGGATAAAGCATTCCTTTTTCCAAGCTCATCTGTCCTAACAAGAGATTAACAGAAACCACAATACTAACAAACATTTCCCAACACTTATTGTTCTAGGCTCTGTATGAAGCACTGTACGTGCACATATTATATCTTTATAACCACCCTGTAATGAAGATATTATAATTAACCATACTTTATCAATAAGGAGACTACATCTTAGGGAAAATCCTAGGCAGGCAACAGCCAAGAGAGAATTTTGAATTTTTGCAGGGGGAGGGATGGGACAAGAAGGAGTAAAAGACAGAAAACTGTACTTGAATAACAATAAAAAATAAATAAATTAAAAAAAAAGAGGTGGGGAGAAAATTCCATCACACCATGTAAGCTGACTATTGCCATGTATTTCTGATGCCATCAGTCCTTTATAATTTTCATACTCAATATTAGAAATGAAATTAAGAGGAACTTCATGGTTTGGTGTGCTTTGGGTTACTAATGTTTTTTTTTTTTTTTTCAGACACATTACTTGACCAGTGATGTATAGCGCATGTAAAAAGAGCTATATAGTGTGCCTCTCTACATTTAATTTTGTTTTTTATCTTCAGAGAGTGAGAAATAAGGAGGATTATGTCTGTACTATCTGCCTATATCTGGCCCCTTAACACTACTTAACCCTGCAGGAACCCTGTTTTTACTAGCCCAAAAAGGCCACAGCAGCCCAACTAAGTATTTGCTGAGATTCCCAGGGCCACCCTTGCCCATACCCAATTTATCTTTGATTTGAACTCCCAATTCCTGACCTCAGACTTGACTGACTCAACTTCCTCCTTCTTTGGGTTCAGTCTTCTTCAGTTCCTCTGAGGGATTCCAACTTGATTGCCCTAAACCCCATCACTATCCTCATACTTTGGTTACAGTGCTAGCTGACTCTAGCTCTACTCATGCAAACCCAGCTTCTTAAGCTCAGTTGCACGCAGACAGGAAGGAAGGAAATAAAAAACAGGATGACCGTGACCAGAGGGGAGAGGGGAGGGAATTTCAGGGGAAAGGGGGAAAGATTTACAGGAAGAAGTATAAAGGACACATGGACAAAAACTAAGGGGGGTGGAAATGGGAGGGAGGTGGGGAGTCTGGGGGCATGACCTGGGATGGGAGTAAAAGACAGAAAACCATACTTGAACAACAATTAAAATAATTTTTTTCTTAAATAAAACAAACAAAAAAAAAACAATGGTTATAAGGATGCTGAAGGAACTCACAGACAACTACAAGGAACTGAATGAAGACTACAACAGTATCAAAAAGGAAATAGAAGCTATAAACAAAAACCAGGAAGAAATGAACAATAAAATTTTGGAAATAAAAAGCACACTGGAGGGACTTACATACAGGCTTGATGAAGCAGGGGACCAAATTAGTGAGCTGAAGATAAGGTGGAAAGAAACACTCAGGTAGAGCAGATGCATGAAAAAAGACAAAAATTATGAAGACAGCTTAAGAGAAATCCAAGATAACATAAAATGCAACAACATTCAAATCATAGGAATACCAGAAGGAGAAGAAAAGGAACAAGAGATAGAAAACCTGTTTCAAAAAATAATGACAGAAACTTTATGAACCTGGAAAGGGAAAAAACCATGCAAGCTCAGGAAGTGCAGACAGTCTCAGTCAAGATGAACCCAAAGAGGCCAACATATCATAATTAAAATGCCAAGTGTTAAGGAGAAAGACAGAACCTTAAAAGCAGCAAAGGAGAAGAAAAAGTAACATACAAAAGGGCTCCGATAAAGCTAGCAGCTGATTTCTCAACAGAAACACTCCAATCCAGGAGAGAATGGTAAGATATATTCTAAGTAATGAAAATCAAAGGCCTGCAACCAAGATTACTCTACCCAGTGAGGATCTCAATTAAAATGGAAGGCAAAATAAGGATTTTCCTAGACAAAAGAAATGCAAGATGCTGAAACAATGCATCTCCACCAAACCAGCAGCACTACAACATACACTAAAGGGACTACTATAAGAAGAGAAAGGAAAAGAGTGAAAGGAAGGAATACAGGTACAAAGGGGGAAAAGTAAACATATACTTATCAATAATAACCTTGAATGTTAATGGATTAAATGCTACAATCAAAAAGACATAGAGTAGCTGAATAGATAAGAAAACATGACCCATACATTAGCTGCATACAAGAGACCCACCTCAGAACAAAAGGCCTATGCAAATTGAAGGTGAAGAACTGGAAGCAAATATTCCAAGAAAATGGAGAGGAAAGAAAAGTTGGGGTAGCAATATTCATATCAGAAAAATAGACATCAAAACAAAGGCCATAAAAAGATTCAAAAGGACACTTCATAATACTCAAGGGGAGAATAAATCAAGAAAACAGAAACATTATGAACATATGTGGACTGAATAGGTGAGCACACAAAATATAAGGAAAATTTTGGAGGACATCAAGAAAGATATTGACAGCAACACTGTTATATTAGGGGATTTTAACACCCCACTGTCAAAAATGAACAAGTCTTCCAAACAAAATATCAACAAAGATATTTTGGCATTGAACAATGGCCTAGATCAAATGGAATTAACTAATATATATGGAGAGAGCCTTTCATCCCAAAGGAGCAAAATACACATTCTTTTCCAATGCACATGGAATATTTTCAAAGATAGACCACATGATAGGACACAAAACAAGCCTCAACAAATTCAAGAAAATTGAAATCATATCAAGTATTTTCTCTGACCACAAGAGACTGACAGTAGAAACCAAACTCAAGGGAAATAACTCTAAAACCCTCAAACTCATGGAGATTGAATAGCATGCTAATAAACAATGAGTTCAGGAATGAGTTTAGGGAAGAAATCAAAAAGTTTCTGGAAACAAACAAAAATGAATTCATAACAATCCAAAACTTATGGGACACAGCAAAGGCAGTCCTGAGAGGGAACTTCACAGCGATACAGGCCTACCTAAAGAAGAGAGAAACATTTGAAGTAAACAACCTAACTCTACACCTCCAAGAACGGGAGGAATGACGGTGAAGATAGCCCAGAGCAAGTGGAAAAAAAAATAACCAAGATCAGAGCAGAATTAAATGACATAGAGGATAAAAGCACAATTCTATGGATCAATAAATCCAGGAGCTGGTTCTTTGAAAAGATAAACAAAATCTTTAAGCAGACTCATCAAGAAAAAAAGATAGAGGACCCAAATTAAAGACAATCAGAAATGAAAGAGGACAGACTACAACTGACACCACAGAAATACAACAGATTGTAAGAAATTACTATGAAGAACTGTATGCCAAGAAATTTGAAAACCTAAGTGAAATGGGCAAATTTCTCGAAAGATATAATCTTCCAAAACTCAGTGAAGAAGAAGCAGAAAGCCTGAACAGACCAATAACAGCTGATGAAGTTGAAGTGGTAATGAAGAATCTCCCAATACACAAAAGCCCTGGACCAGACGGTTCACAGGAGAAATTTACAAAGCATTTAAGGAAGAGCTAATCCCTATTCTTCACAGATTATTTCAAAAATTCCACGAAGATGGAACACTCCCAAAGTCTTTTTATGAAGCCAGCATCATCCTAATCACAAAACCATAGACAGACATAAAAAGAAAAAAAACCTCAGGCTAATACTGCTGATGAACATAGATGCTAAAATCCTCAACAAAACATTGGCAAACCACATCCAGCAATACATTAAAAATATCACACACCATGATAAAATGGAATTCACCCCAGGGATGTAAGGATGGTATAATATTTTCAAATCAATAAATGTAATACATCATATAAACAAAAGCAAAGTAAAAAATAACAAGATCATATCAACAGATGCAGAAACATTTGATAAGGTACAGCACCCATTTTTGATAAAAACACTCAGCAAAGTGGGAATTGAGGGAGCTTTACTCAACATGATAAAGGCCATATATGAGAGACCTACAGCCAACATCATACTCAATGGGCAAGAACTAAAAACTTGCCCACAAAGATCAGGAACAAAACAAGGCTGTCTATTTTTACCACTTCTATTCAACATAATATTGGAAGTCCTAGCCACAGCAAACAGACAAAAAGAAAAAAAGAGTAAAAAGCATCCAAATTGGGAAAGAGGAAACAAAACTGTCATTGTTTGCAGATGGCATGACAGTGTACACAGAAAATCATATAGACTCCACAAAAAAACTCATCCTAACAAATGAATTTGGCAAAACAGTAGGATACGAAGTCAATATTCAGAAACAGAAATTTTTGTATACCGACAATGAAATATCAGAAACAGAAATCAGGAAAAAATCCCATTTGATATAGCAACAAGAAAAAGAAAATTGCTGGATAACCTAGGAATAATAAAACCTAGGAATAAACTTAACCAAAGAGTTAAAAGACCTATACTCAGTAGACTACACAACACTGAAGAAAGAAATTAAGGAAGACACAAACAAATGGAAGTATGTCCCATGCTCATGGATTGGAAGAATTAACATAATAAAAATGTACGTACTACCCCAAAGCAATTCATAGATTCAGTGCAAACCTATGAAAGTACCAATGATATATTTCAGATATATAGAACAAACACTTCAAAAATTTGTATGGAACCATAAACAACCCTGAATATCTGCAGCAATTTTGAGAAAGAATAAGGTAGGAAGGGTCACATACCTGATATCAAACTGTATTACAAGGTCACTTTAATCAAAACAGTCTGGTGCTGGCATAAGAATGGACACATAGACCAATGGATCAGAATAGAGAGTTCAGAAATAAACCCAAGTCTCTATGGTCAATTAATATAGGGAACCAATCTTCATGGCAGTAATGAATGTAACTCAGCCTTGGTTTGGAAAACTGACAGGCACGAGGTGGCACACAGGAGCCAGACCACACAGATAGGCTTTCCCATGGGGAATCAGGCCTGCATTGTACCTAGGCTGCTTTGAGGCGTGTTTTTGTTAAAACTCACTCACCCTGAATTGAAGCAGCAAATGTTTACTGCATGTATTTAAAGTAACTTCCTAAAGTCTCTGCTAATCCTCCCAAGGACTGAGTGTAAACAGTTTGATTGTTTTCCCCCTTGTATTTGCAACATCCTTTTCTTTGAAGTAATCAGCAACATCCTTTCTTTTGTTATCCATAAAAGGTAATCACCTAAACCTGTTCATAGTAAATGAGGACCAGCCTCGATGTAATGTGCCCAGAAAAGCAATAAAAGCTTGTCCAGGCAAGGTTCAAGGTGCTCTCAAACTCAGAGAGTGGTGATACCATCCGTTTTTCTCCACAGGACTTCTGCAGTCCATGTGAATTTGTTTGTTACATCCACAACACCACGGACACTACTGGTCAGAGTCCGCATCAAATTAATATTTTCAAAGGGGGCAGCAGCATAAAATGGAGTAAAAATAGCCTCTTCAACAAATGGTGTTGGGAGATCTGGAGAGCTACATGCAAAAAAATGAAACTTGATCACCAGGTTACACCATTCAAAAATAAATTCAAGGAGTATAAAAGACTTAAATATAAGTTGTAATACCATAAAAGTCCTAGAGGAGAATATAGGCAGGAAATCTCAGATATTCCATGCAGCAATATTTTCACTGATATGTCCCCTAGAGCAAGGGACATAAAGGAAAGAATAAACAAATGGGATCTCATCAAAATAAAAAACTTCTGCACACCTAAAGAAAACAGCATTAAAATGAAAAGAGAGCCAACTGTATGGGAAAACATATTTGACAATGATACCTCACACAAGGGTTTGATATCCAAAATATGTAAAGAGCTCACACAACTCTGCTACAGGAAGAAAAAATAACTAATTAAAAATGGGCAATAGATTTGAACAGACATTTCTCAAAGGAGGACATACAAAGGATTCAGAGGCATACGAAAAGATGCTGAGCATCGCTACCCATCAGAGAGATGTATATTAAAACTACAATGAGATACCATGTCACACCAGTGAGAACAGACATTGTAAACAAATCAACAAACAACGAGTGTTGCAGAGGATGTGGAAAAAGGGAACCCTAGTGCACTGTTGGTGGGATTCCAGACTGGTCCAGCCACTGAGGAAAACAGTATGAATTTCCTCAGAAAACTAAAAATGGAACTACTTTTGACCCAGCAATTCTTCTGCTATAATTACACCCTAAGAACCCTGAAACACCAATCCAAAAGAACCTATGCATCCCAATGTTCACAGCAGCACAACTTACAATAGCTAAGTGCTGGAAGCAACCTAAGTGTACATCATTAAATGAATGGGTACAAAAAGCATGGTGGAATACTATGCAGCAGAAAGAAAGGAGGAGCTCCTACCCTTTGTGACAGCATGAATGAAACTGGACAGCATTATGGTAAGTGAAGCAAGTCAGGTGGTGAAAGACAAATACCATATAATCTCACCTTTATTGGAACCTAACCAACCAAATGAACAAGCAAGCAAAATATAAGCAGGGATGTTGAAATTAAGAACAAATAAGCCCTGGCTGGTGTAGCTCAGTGGATTGAGCACAGTCTGCAAACCAAAGGGTCGCCAGTTCGATTCCCAGTCAGGGCACATGCCTGGGTTGCAGGAAAAGACCCCCAGTTGGGCCATGTGAGAGGCAACCACACATTGATGTTTCTCTCTCTCTTTCTCCCTCCATTCCTCTCTCTCTAAAAATAAATCAAAGAAAAATTAAAAAAAAAGAACAAATGGACAGTAACCAGAGGGGAGATGTGAGTGCATAATGGGGGAAAAGGGTGAACAGATTTCAGGAACTCCTATAAAGGACACGTGGAAGAAACCAAGGGGGGCGGGTGTTGAATCAGGGGAGAGAGGTGGGGATAGCTGGTGATGGGGGTATAGTTTGGTGGAAAAGGCAGAAAACTGTGCTTGAACAACAATAAAATTAAAACAATTAAAAACTTTGTTGTTGTCCTTTTTTTGTTGTTGTTGTGGGAGGAGGCAGTGTGTCTACCTATTCTTGATCCTTGATCTTCTTTTCTGTTTATACTCAATTTCCTGAGGATCTCATTCACTCCCATGACTTTAAAACCTTTGTCCTGAACTTGTATATCCAAGTACATACCGGACATATCTACATCTAATAAGTTTCTTAAACTCGCATTGTCTGATCACATCTGTTCTCTCCCCAGTGTTCTGTAACTCAACTGGTGACAACTATATATTTCTGTGGAGTCGTTCCTCCACCTATCTTTATGCTTCACATCAAATACTTCAGCAAATTCTGTTGCCTCTATTTTCAAAGCATGTCTGGAATCTCACTACTTCTCACCATTGTACTGCTATGTCCTTTGTTATCTCTTGCTTGTATTATCATAAAAATTTCCTAACTGATCTTTTTTTATTCCATTCTTTGCCTGTATGTTATCAAGGTAGTAGCCAAATATATGTTTTTAGAGAGTATAAGTCATTCTTAAATTAACTTCTTTGAGTTTTCACTTTGTTTTCTGTAGGACTCCAGGTACACATAAAGATCAAATTAAAATATTAACATCAAATAAAATTTGTTTGCCTCTTCTCCTCTTAATCTGTAATTTATCAGTCTAATTTGTAGTGCCCCAGATACTGAACATAAGAGGATAGAGGAAAGTTTTTCTACTGATTATTCCTCAAACATGCCCACCTTAAGGCTTTTTTCCTGGCTGATTTTTCTGCTATACTATTCTTTCCCTGGATATAGGTTTGACTCACCCTCCCTTGCCTCCTTCAATTCTCTGTTCAGAGTTCAAATGTCACTCTCTTAATGAGGCTTACCTTAACCATCATGTTAAAGATTGCAACCAACTTCTGAGACTCACAATCTTGCTTTCTCTGCTTTATTTTTTTCCCTGTAGCACTTGTCCCATTCTAACATATTAAATAGTTTACTTTTTTATGATATATTTACCCCTTCCTTGTTATAATGTAAATTTCAACCAGGAATGCAGTACCTAGAAAAAATAGCTAGTATTTATATAGTGCAGGCCATATTCTAAGCATTTTACATATGGTAAGAAATTTAACATTTGTACCAACCCTATGATGTAGGCACTATTGTTATGCCCATTTTATGGATGATATGACTGAAGTATACAGAGATTAAATGACGTGACTCAAGTCACACAGCTGGAAAGTGTTGGATCTTAGACCCAGATATTCTGGCTGTAGCATTCATGCTTTGAACCCAAAAAGTATGCTGCCTTTTGTTGCATAGCAAATAGGAGGTGCTCATAAATGTTTGTAGAATAAAAAATGAAGGAAAACAATTATAAATCAAATAATTCAACAGCTCAAGGGAAAAAAATAAAAAATAAACAAATGGGACTACATCAAACTAAAAAGTTTTTGCATAGCAAAGAAAACCATCAGCAAAACAAAAAGAAAACCTACAGATTGCAAGAAAATACTCATCAATGATACATCTGATAAGGGGTTAATATCCAAAATTTATTTATTTGTTTGTTTGTTTGTTTCTTTGTTTTTATTTGAGAGAATTTAATGAACTCCCCTTCATATGGCTTCAAGCTACCAGCACACAAGCCCCACCAACACACTTAATCTTCTTCTCAGAGCTTTCTGCTAAAGACTTTGGCCTTCAAAATGACAGACTCCTTTAGGAGCTTTCCCTCCCCCAGATCTTTGTAGTAGCTGGATTGTACCACATCAATGATGGGAGAAGCTCCAGTCTTGTTTTTGGCACCATTAATCCATCTGCTTACTGATCAAAGACCACATTTTATCAAGGTTGATAGTAGAGCAGAACTCTGCTTCCTCTTTAAGTGATAATGCCTCATGCCAACTTTTAAAAAGTAACCTGGGTGATATTTGTCAAAGTTAATCCTGTGATGGTGCAAGTTACCAACATTACCTTAGCCACTCAGGTGCTTCCTTAGCTTGCTGATGCAGCCATAGCCATGGCTCATATGGCTCCAAAGTTTCTGGATCTTGCTCAGTCTGGATGTCATGTTGGTGACCAAGATGCAAAAAACCATATCATCTAAAATGTATAAAATACTCACATAACTACACCAAACAATCCAATTAAAAAATGGGCATAGGATCTGAATAGACACTTCTTTTAAGAGGGCATACAGATAGTCAATAGACATATTAAAAAAACTCAACTTCACTAATCACCAGAGAAATGCAAATTAAAGCCACAATGAGATATTGTCTCACAACCATCAGAATGGTTATCATTAATAAATCAACAAACAACAAGTGTTGGTGGGGATGTGAAAAAAAGGGAGCTCTCCCGCACTGTTGGTGGGAATGCAGAATGCTATAGCTGCTATGGAAAACAGTATGAAGGGTCCTCAGAAAATTAAAAATGGGCAGAGGGAAGATGGTGACAGAGTAGGAGGGAGCGGATTTCACTTCCCCCTACACAAATGAGGAAAAACTGGCTAATCCATGGAGGAACAGAGCAGACAGACAACAGTATTGCAGCGTATTTGAAAATAAGAATCCACAAAGCGGTAGCGGACACTGAAAAACCAGAAACCAGACAGTAAGAAGGAGATTTCAGGACACTAAGGTCCCGGGGATCAGCGCGGGGGACCAGGGGACTGTGAAGCCCCAGGCCTAGCACCAGGCACCCAGCACACAGAGCGGGTGCTCGGTCCACCACAGAAGCAGAGGGCTGCGTAGCGCACTGACTCCGGGAGTCGCAGTCGCCAGCTGCCGGAGAGTTGGGTTAGACGGAAGCCAGGCTTGAATAGGAGGAATTTATCAAACAGAAGTGCTGGGGAATCTGCTGTGACGGCCCCAAGACTGACTCCCTGCCCAGCCGGGCATGGGGGGATGGCGCAGTGACTCCATCCCGGCGGCGCTGGGAGGGGAGACTTTGGGCCCAGGTTCCCTGGGAAGGGAGGCATTTGGTGCCAACCTAAGCGAGTGGGCACCGCTGCACCCCAGTGTCTGGAGGTGACCACCGGGAGAAGACGTCAGAAGAGAATCAGGACTTCCACGTCGAGGATATTGGGAAAGGAGTCAGACTGGCGGCTAGGACAGTGCTTGGAAGGCAGCCTGCGTGAATGTCAGGAGGGGAAAATCGCCACACCAATCACTTCCCAGCCTTCTGCAGCCAGCAAGACCAGAAAAACCGGTTTGGCCAGTTTGAATCCAACAAGAGGAGTGATTTTTTTTTGGTTTCTTTTTTGTTGTTTTTTAAATGCTGTTTTTTAAAAAACAATCTTTTTGTTATTATTATTTTTAAAATTTTCACTACTGTTTTACTCCAATTGCTTTTCCTCTCTTCCCTTCTTTCTCGATTTTGTACTGCACACTTTATTTCGAATTTTATCTCTCCTTTCTTACTTTTCCTGCCTTTTTTCTCTCTCTCGCTCTCTTTTTTTTTTATTTTTGTAATACCCACAAGTGAGAGAAAAACTTGGAACTCAGAAAGGACCCGAAGTGGACTCAAATAGGGGGTAACCCAACACCTGAGACAGGGAGACAAATTTCACTCGACTATAGCAGGGAAACTGCAAGTTGCTGAATATTTGGATTATCATTTTTTTCCTCCTTCTTTCATTATTCCTACATCTTTAATCTCAATAGTATTTTTGTATTCCCCTTCTTTCTCTATAGTCTTCTTTGCTTGGCAGGGTATATTGTACCATTTGACAGGTTTTCCCTGTTCTCTCTTCTATTTTGTATTGCTAATTTACTGTCCTTCATGTGAATTGGGTTCCATCAGCACACTACTCAATATCCTATATCCCCTGTACAGGTTATTCAGAACACATACATTCTGGCATATGAATGTCGCTCTAATATTATTGTAAATAACTGCTGTTCCACACAAGTGTAAATACTTCAAAGCACCCTCCCCGGATACTAGCTCACATTACAGTCTCCTGAAATCTATTATTAGGGAGGTTAACAATATTCTCTCACACTCTACACCTATGTACTACCCTTTACTCTCACCTTACCCCAGAATCTGACCGCCCACAACTTCACTGCTTTCTAGATGCAACTCACAACCCCTCCCTTCCCAACAAGAGTCTTTTCTTCTTCCCATCCTTTCTTAAAAGTGGCCAGTTGGGTTGAGGAACAAGGTTAACGCTACACATAGCCAAAAGATCTCCTATCTCTTATACTGGTTGCTACTGTAATTATCATAGAATACTCCCCTGCTGTCTTAAACCATTTTGCCTCCCCCTCCAACTGAG
>PVKM010030373.1:0-17314 GCA_004027735.1 Carollia perspicillata
AAAAAACATTTCCAAATAGGTTTATCTTTGCAAAATTATGAAATGTAAGTTATTTAACAATCCTTTAGGTTTAACTACTAATTATAGAAAATTCAAGAGACAGGTGACTATACTGAAAAACCACCATCGAGATGCAATAAGCAAAATCCAGCCCGTGACAACTCTTGGATATATGACCTACTTTTTCCAACAAAAAAATTAGAGATAACAGAGAGCAGAGAAATTTACAGACTAAAAGTGAATTAAGACACATCATAATTTCAATATATTAACCTTGTGTAAAACTAATTTCAAACAGAAACACTAAAAATTATTTTTTTAATCAGAAAAATGTTAATATTAAGAAATAGTAGGAAAATGTACAGGTGGGGGTTATGGAGGTAGGGGTTTTCGGCACGCAGAAGAGTCACTATAATAAAATAGTGCTTGTGTCATCATTTTTCCTAAAGCTGGCTCTATACCTGGGCTTAAAGCTATATATTTGCCATGTCCTATGATGAAGCTGTGAAAAGTAATGAAAACAAATTTATAAATCACAAAGTACTCCTTAGAGACAGTAGCTGTGCGTATTTAACATATAGTGACGATGATGATGACAATGATGATGTAGGATTCTAAGGTTATGTGGTATCACTTTGTGGCAGGAATTTTTCCATTGTTCATTATCTGTGCTGTAAAAATGACCGATTCATAGATCAAATCCCACCACTAAGTATCCACTAACCTTTAAACAATTAGGCATTGCTTTTATTTCTTTGTCCTCAAGCTAAAAACTCAGAGAAAAATGTTATCCCTTATAAATAACATTCAGCAAAATTAATTACCATATCCCTTTCAAATAAACTGAAAGTTTTCCAGAATTTAATAAGCTATTGTTTTTCATAGTTAGTGTACATTCCCTCAGGACTTTTTTCTAAATACATTCATCCTAGGCACTCAAAATCACAGCTTTCAGCTTTTCTTTCCTTCAAGGTTATAAAACAATTTCTCCCTTTTCTTGATTTTGAGAATATTAAAACTGCTGGCGCTTCATAACAAAAAGTACATAGAATTTTTACAACAGAATATAAACACTAGATACTTAATTTTGTTCTTTTGTCACATTTTGGCCTCTAAATATTATTTTCTAGGTTAGTTATAAAATTATTTTTCAGAATATCACCTTCAGTAACCACCCCAAACAATGAAAATTGTAATCAGTTCCCAATGGCTTGATTTGTTATCATTGGTTTCCTTGAAGGACAGAATAACAAATAACTCCAAACCTCAAGACAATTTGGCTAAGTTAGATTAAAAATCTCAGCAGATAAAAATGTATTTTTATCACATAGGAATGATTAACCATCTCTCAGCTGGCACAAAATAGCTGAAAAGCGGAATAGACACAAACATCGATAGGTATATAAGATGGAAGCAAATATCAGAAAAATCTTAAGCGATTGGTTATTTCAATTAAAACATTATTTCCTTGTTTATCCCAGAAATAAATAATTGCCCAAATGCTTTACCTCTAGGTTTTGTTACTACACATACACATTTTACTTTTACTATCCTTAATATTTAATATAAAATATATAATCTCATTCCATGTCACTTGCCTGACAGACTCTTGGGATTGGAAGTGACTTTAAATGCCATCGTATTCAATATTCCCCTTATTCCATGACACCCCACTTGTATAGATATTGACTTTTCTTACACTACTGACAAACAGACCATGATTCTACCTTTGAATATTCCAGTTGTGGAAGTGGCAATTAGTCCATGAGGATCAACCATGTGGTTGAACTCATCTAGATGCTTGGACACATTTGTAAACTAAATGAACAAAGATTTTTGCTCTTAAAGAGCTTACCATTCTGGTAGCTCCTGGAATGGAATTCACCACTCACAAACTGTTTTACTTCATTTACTCAATAAATAATCCTTGAGTGCTAATACGTGTCAGAAATGCTTCTCAGTATGGATGAACCAAAGAGGAATAAAATACAGCAAGTCTCAGATCACTGTAAGAAAGTTATTCTATATATTTAATGGTTTTTTTCTGCTCTATAATTGGCCCTAGGTGTTGGGTTCTCTCTCCTGGTCACCCAAATTGGGTCTAATGGCTCTGCTTCAGGAAAGCCCCCTAAATATATTTGTCCCTCTCTCACCTCCAACTTTGTTTACTGTTCCCCAGGCTGTTCCTTCAGGTGTTAAGCACACAAATTACTATAGGGACCAAGCATTTAAAGCCAGTGAATGAGGTGAGCTGCAAGGAGCACAAAGACAGAATCGCTACTGTCTCCATGGCTGGTTTCCATGTAGGAATGTGACAGCAAAACCCAGAAATCTATATTTTAATGAGATGTCTACTCATTTTAAAACCTACTAACTTAAATTTCTAAAAAAAAAACCCATGCAGGTTATAAAAAGCATATCAGAAGGTGACAAGTTTGGAGCCGCAGCTTTAGATATTCTTTACACGACAGAGTTTTGACTGCTCGCTCCACAATGATAGCAAGTTTTTAATATATTCAAACTTCTCAATGTCTTCCTTGCGGTGAATTCCCCGGGACTGGCATCACCGTTTTACATGTGAGGGAACTGATACAAATACAGAGCCAAATCACTGCTTTCCTGGTTCAGACCCAGTTCTGTTCATGAAACAAAAGAATGAATGAATATTTTTGTGAGGACAGAGGCTCATGTCCTATTATTTATTCATACATATTTTCAACCACCTAAATCTCCAGTTGTTTTCAAACTAGGTCTCACTTCAGACCCTATTGTTTCTCAAGCAACATTAATTAGTACTTATCTCCTTGGTGTTTTAGAATTTTATATTTTCACATTCTAAGTTTTATTTTGGTATATTTACCTCTGTGCTCTGGTTGGTCAAGCACTTTTTGTATAATGATTTTGTTAATGAAAGCATTAGCTGTTCTAATTTTTGCCTCATTGATGGATTAGTTCCTTATACAATGAATGCCAATAAAAATGAAACGAAATAATGAACTGGAGAGACCAAAAGACTAAATCTTCTGGTCAGTTACTGGTGGCCTCTCTTGAAACAGACATTGATTTATGACTGCAGCCATTCTGTTTTTACTGTTTTTAGTGGCACCATCAACTAACTGCCTTTCTGCCTCTCAATTGGAAATTTATATGGGTGATCTTGTCAATGTTTGCTGAAATCTAGGCAGAAGGAGGGCAAAGCACTCCTTTGATATACTGGTCCTGCAGAGAAGCGAAAGTAGTTTAATCTGATATTCTTTACTATTGGTAATCTAATACAAACTCCACATGATCACCATTTTCTTTTCTAAAAGCTCACAAGAACTTTTATAACAACCTAATTTAGAATTTTATCTAAGATAAATCACTTGATCCATTCACCAATTCGACAATTATTTATTGATTGCCTGTGTCAGGCTCTAGAAATACAGTAGAGACAAAATTGTAATATTTGCCTTTGTAATATTTCCCTAATGTGGGGCAAGAACAAATAAACAATATAAATAAGTGAACTGTATGGAAAGTTAGACAGTTTCAAGTGCTTGGGAGAAAAATAAAAGAGGAAAAGTAGATAGAAAATCTGGAGTGTAGAAATGGAGGTAATTTTAAATAGGAATCCATAGAAATCCTCTAATAAAGTAATATTTGCAGAAAGCATTATAGGAATTAAGAGTAATATCCTATTTCCAAAGGCTGTAATAGGGAATTCACTTTCTTCCTCCTCCTAAAAATTTGAATTATTCAGTCATATCTCTAATGAACTGTTATGTATTTCCTCAAAGTCTTCAGCAAGTAATTTAACTTCTATGTGTCTCCTCATTTGTGAAATGGGCATGACAATAATGCACACATCATGCATTTATTGTGAAGATTCAATGAGACAAAGAATGTGAAGAGTTTACACAGTGCCTGGCACATGATAAACACAATATATTCTGCTACATGTTTCTGTATGCAAATCAATCAATGGAGAATTGATAAATTAGTAATTGATGCTGGTATGCTACAGGCATTTTGTTGGTCAGGCAGGATTTCTCCTAGCATGTTATTTTCTCACTAAATAACAACAGCCAAATGCAAATACACTAAGAAAGCTGAACATAGCACAGTGGGCAGGAATACAGCATTGCTCACGATGTATTTATTCTGCATACTTCTTTTTGCTTCATTTTGTTCTCATGCTTCATCTTGGAAAAGCCTATTGTGTGGATCACTTGGTTTTCTGTCCATTTTATTCTTGTTCCTATCACATTAAATAGAGAGGTTTAGTGATCACACCTAAAATGCCATTTCATTCATGTTAGGTAGGCTTTGGTGGACAGGAGGTGGATTTCTTTACCAAGTTAAACTTCACTTCTTCCTTCCCATGTTTTTTGCTATTCTTTTTAATCTGAATATATTATCTTTGGGGTATAGTCCATTTTATTGCCATGTGCCCAATTTTAATATACGGCATGAATAAGGTAAAAGATTTCTTCAAGACATTATTAAAAAGTTTGCAGATGCTTCCAACACTGTGTGTGCTTAATGCCCTATCTCACAATTAGGTATGAAGTGAACAATTATATTTTTATACTTCAGTTGCGATAGGTAATTAAGAAGGAAATGTGGACAAATTGTTACAGCCCTGGGCCCTAATTCTAAGGATCAAAGAGAGAGCCTGGAGAACTGAGGGTGGTGTCTGGTTTAACGTCTTAAACTCATGCTTCCAAATGTGTTCAATGTTATATAAATCCTACTTTTTCTACATAAACATGGAAGCTGACAGATACCTTTATCAGCTGTGATTAAATACTAATAAATGATGTGTACTGGAGATGCCAAATAACTTGGGAGCCATTAAAGCCCCAAACGCTTAGACGCTTATTGATTTTATTTCTAAAACTCTATTTACTCAAATGTAAATTTGAAGTAAGATTGCCTTTTGATGAAAGCTATGTAATTTTTTTATTTGGCATGAAATATTTATAAAGATATGCTAAAATGTCATACTCGTTTTAAATAATATAATATAGACTAAACGTTTTCCTGCAACAAATCGTAGCTAAGTAATATGCAATTTTGAGATTAATTTTTAGTCCTAAATTCTTTTTCTTTTATTCAACTTTACACATAATAATAATTTCTTAAACCTCAAAAATAAACAATAAAAAAATCCAATTATTAGTAGAATCTAAAATAAATCCAAACTGAAATATATTATCTACTCGGTTATATCAACAACAGCAAAAAGTGCGTCTTGTAAAACACAAGGCCAATTTATACGGCTTTGCATCACATGGCAAAGTTAGGGATTTATCACAGAGATTGGCCCACGAACCTGAAAATATTTACCATCAGGCTTGTTACAGAAAGTTTGCTGACCTCTGGTCTAGGACATAAATCAGCATCGGAACAGAGTGTAGACATCTTATTTCCTAACTGATGACTTGATCTTGAAAAACATAAATTACAGCATTTTTTAAAAAACTAGTCACTCTAGTTAATAGTCTCCTTAGGCCATAGTCTAAAAAATGAATAAAGAAACTAAAAGCTTTAATTGACATTAACAATTCAATCTATATATTTAAATGCAATAGATCTTCAGGCTACTGACTCTTGGAGCCACTCACAGAAATGTCGCTGTAACAACAGTATCAGAAAGTGGGACTACTGTGAATTTGACTATGGGGTAGAAATATGTGTGTGTTGATTTACCACTAAGAATTCGCAGAAAACCTCTGAAGTGCATATTATATTAAAATAAAAATGCCCTCCTACAAATGCCTAAGATAAATTCATAATCAAAATCTTAAAGGAAACTAATTAAATTTTTGCAGCGGGTCTAACGGTAAGAAACTACCCTCCATAGCAAGAACTGCAAAATGTGTGCTTCTATCTTTTTTTTAATGCATGTATTTACAATGCCACTCTAAATTTCTCTTTTTTAATGAAGGAAATCTGTTTTGTCTAAATATAACTTTTAATGATTCTATTTTATTCTATTTAGAATATTTCAATGAAAAACAAAAGTACTTAGTAACTTTATAAGATAGCATAAACTTTGAAACTGAAATACTACTCATCATGAAGAAAGATAAAATGTTCCAAAGGATTCAGAAAACTCTTGACTTCTGCACCTGAGCCTCAAAGTAGGATCGGTAATTCCAACTTTCTTCTGGGTGAGAACACATTTAAAGAAGAAAATTGCTATAACCAAAGAGTGGACTATTCTGCCCTTGAAACAAAAAGTGGTAGAGACAGCATTACTTTTTTGAGCCATACAGCTACTGCAGATGTCATAGACAGCTTTACAGCCTGATATGTCTATGTGGGAGTCCTCCCATTAGGAAACTATTATATTCCCAAACAAGTAGAGACTGGATAATTAAAATAATTGAAAGGACAACTAGAATCCTATAGAAATTTAGAATGATTCCAACGTTAGGAGCTACCAAACTATCTGTCCCATCCCTATTCTAACCTGATGTCTTTTCTGCCTGTGGGCCAAGATCTGCCAATATATTGAGTCCAATTTCTACTTTTTATAATAAGGTTTGGAGTCTCTGCCCTAAGCAACTTTACAAACTATCAAACTTCTTTCTTTCTCTGGGACCTGTAAATATTTGCCTAAATGTATTGCCTGTATTCTGACTCTCTATGTCCTAGATACCTGGCCTATTTCTGACTCCCTTAAACTTTTATATCTGGTTTGGATTAATAAGAATTTCCTGACCCCAACTTTTTAAAAATATATTTTATATTATGCTATTACACTTGTCCCAATTATCATCCCTTTCCCCTCTCTGCCCAGAGTCCCCATTCCCTCCAGCAATATCCCCTTAGTTCATGTCTAGAGGTCATGCATATAAGTCCTTTGGCTTCTCCATTTCCTATACAGCTCTTAACATCCTTTTGTCTATTTTGTACCTACCAGTTACACTTCTTAATCCCTGCATCTTTTTCTCCATTCTCCTCTTTTCCTTTTCCAGCTGATAACCCTCCAAATGATCTCCAAATCTATGATTCTGTTCCTGATCTAGTTGTTAGATCAGTTCCTGATAGTTGTGAATTTGTTCCCATTTTGATGTTCATAGTTTTGATCTTTTCTATCTTAAGTAGGTCCCTTTAACATTTCATGTAACAATGAGTTAGTAATGATGAACTCCTTTAGCTTTACCTTTTCTGGGAAGCACTTTATCTGCCCTTCTATTCTCAATAATAGTTTTGCTGGATAGAGTAATCAAGCTTGTAGGTCCTTGCTTGTCATCACTTGGAATACTTCTTGCCAGTCCCATCTAGCCTGCAAAGTTTCTTTTGAGAAATCAGCAGACAGTCTTATGGGAACTCCTTTGTAGGTAACGCTCTGCTTTTCTCTTGCTGCTTTTAAGATTCTCTCTTTATTTTTAACCTTTGGCTTTTTAATTATGATGTGTCTTGGTGTGGTCCTCTTTGTGTCCATCTTGTTTGAGACTCTGTGCTTCCTGGACTTGTATGTCTATTTCTTTCACAAAATTAGGGAAGTTTTCTTTCATTATTCTTTCAAATAAGTTTTCAATTTCTTGCTCTTCCTCTTCTCCTTCTGGCATCCATATTACTTGGATATTGGTATGTTTGGAGATGTCCCAGAGGCACCTTATACTATCCTTGTTTTTTTTTTAACTGTTTTTTCTTCATGTTCTGGTCAAATGCTTATTTCTTCCCCATGTTTCAAATCATTGATTGGAATCTCAACTTCATCCTCTCCACTGCTGGTTCCCTATAGATTTTTCTTATTTCATTTAATGTAACCTTCATCTCTTCCTGGGTCATTTTTATGCTGTTTCCATAGGCAGTGAGTTCTTTGAGCATCCTGATAACCAGTGTTTTGAATTCTGCATCTAGTATGTTGGTCATCTCCATTTCATTTAGTTCTTTTTCTGTGGTTTTGTTCTGTTTTTTTCATCTGGGTCATATTTCTTTGTCTCCTCAATTTGTCAGCATCACTGTATTTATTTCTGTGTGTTAGGTAGAGTTGCTTTGACTCCCTGTTTTAGTAGCATGGCCTATGATAGAAAAGGCACCTGTAATTGTGTGGGGCGGAACATTAGGTGATCACTAGGGTGGTGCAACCTGCTTCAACACTTTGTGGCTCTATATGGGGTAAGGGCTTGGGGAGGGGATAATGCCACTGCCTGGCTTCTGGAGGTTTGCTTGGCACTCGCCATGTATGATTGGTGCCCTTCCAGCTGTTGCCCTGGTGCTGAATCCCAGAAGGGGTGGGTCTGCATATGTTCTAAGCCTTTGTGGGTCCTTTAAGTAGAATGTCCTAAAAATCCAGCAGTTTCTTCTGCCACCTCAACCCCCACTAGTTTTTACAGCCAGAAAGTGATGGGAATTTATCTTCCTGGCACTGGAACTATAGGCAGTGTTATTTGGCCTGGCGCTGGGATGCCTCGCTCCTGGGGTATCCCTCCCAGTTTTATCCATTACACATGAATGTGGGACTGCCCATTCCACTGCCTCTGCACCACACCATATCTCCACACATCTCCACCCCTCCTACCCATCTGGATGATTGTGGCTTCTTTAATCCTTGGTTGTCAGACTTCCATACAGCTTGATATTCTGACGGTGTTGGGTGTTACTTGTTTTGAGATCTAGTTGTAATTTTTTCTGTAGTTGTGAAAAGAGGTGAAGCATGTTTACCTATGCCTCCATATTGACTGGAAGTCCTCTATTCCTATTTTGCAGCCACCTGTTGCATTGACTGGCTGGATGCTTATTCATCCATCTCTGGGTGGGAGTGATTCATTCATCACTTCCCTGACCTCAACACTTTGAACCACATAGGATTCTGACTTCTGGTTTCAATTTTTATCATCATTGTGCATTCCCATGGTACTTTGATTCCTAATCTCAAATTCCCCTCTACAGTAAGGCCATTGGCTTTTGGTCAAGACTTATCTTCTCTTATGCCCATCTTCCCTTCCACATTTTGCCTTTAATCACCTTGATTTATGCAAGCCCTGGTTTCTGATTATGGTCTAGTCTTGATATGGTGAAGTCACAGTCAGTCCATTCTATATCCGACTGCTATTTTGCCAAATGCATTACTAAAATGTGGTAACTATTTGCTGAGTAGTACTATGGGTACATTGTGTGTGTGTGAGCAAGCATCATGTGTATGTCTGTGTCTGTTTAAAACTTACAAAAATCTAGTAATACGTACTTGTTTTTCATTTTATAGGCAGCATACAAAAAGCTCACAAGTACAGCAATCTTCCCTAAGCCATATAACTAATAAAAGTTAAAAGGTGACAGCCCTGGTATAGCTCAGTGGATTGAGCGTGGGCCTGTGAATCAAGGGGTTGCCAGTTCAATTCCTAATCAGGGCATGTGCCTTGGTTGCAGGCTGTGTCCCCAGATTGGGGCACATGAGAGGCAACCACGGACTGATGTTTCTCCCACTCCTCTTCTCTTCCCCTTTCTAAAATATAAATAAATAAAATATTTTTAAAAAGTTAGAAAGTGACAAATCCTTTTTCTGCTTGGCAATAAAATTACTCTCTTTGGGACTATTATATAGGTGTCCCTCAATAAGTACTATCTCTTGTTATTCCTTACCTTATGTAGGAATAACATATGCTGATTCTGGCTTAACTATACGAGGCCTATCTAGAAAAAGTCCAGCTATTGCTAATACAGCAAGAACAGTTTGCACAAGACAGATATAACCTGGCCAGCCAAGGAAAATGGACTGGAATGTACATGCATGAACAATGATGACTTTACTGTACTAATCAGTGGGGACAGTAGACACCATTGAGTGAGTGTGTGTGCTGTGTGGCCATAGTATCCAAAATGACTGAGCAAGTAGACCAACAAACCTGCATCAAATTTTGTATTAAGCTTGAACATTCCTCCATGGGAACTATTTGGATGATTCACAAAGCTGCAGTTATGGGCAACTGGTGATTGGCAGCTTCATCATAATGCACCCACTCACATACTACATCTCATGCAGAATTTTTTGGTGAAACATCAAATTATCCAGGTGACTCTACCCCCTATAGCCCATAATTGGCACTGTGTGACTTCTGGCTTTTCCCAAAACTGAAATCACATTTGAAAGGGGAGAGATTTCAGAGATTCAGGAAAATATAACAGGGCAGCTGACGGCAATTGGGAAAACTATGTGAAGTCCTAAGGTGCCTACTTTGAAGGAGATAGAAGCACCATTGTCCTATGTATAATATTTCTTGTATCTCCTTCAATAAATGTCTCTACTTTTCATAGTACATGGCTAGATACCTCCTGGACAGACATCACATGTTTTGCTTTGCTTAAGGGGACATTAGTAAATATAATATAAGCAAAATCTGTATAGTATATTTACATTGGGGATGGGGCTTATTTATTTAAAACAACTTTTCTTGAAGCCAGCCACTATATACAAACTCTGTCCAGTCTGAAGCTGCAATGCTGTAAGGATGGCCAAGCTTATTATATGTATTAATAGAAGCCATGTAGCTGAGCTTAGAGGTGCCAGGTATGTAAGTGAAGCTTTCTTGGACCTTCCAGCCAAGACAAGCTACTGACAAAATGCAGCTTAGTGATTGTCACCTAATCAATACTACACAGAACAAAAAATTTCTTAGGAAACTACTGCCTATAATAAATAATAAAGCCATAAGTTTCAACTCAGGACTAGCTGGCTTAGAAAATAAAATTACTTCTCATTCTTAGCTCCGCCAAATGGCAAAAGGTTCTCAGAGTAAGAAATAACCTCCAATTAAAACCAGAGAGCTACTAGTAAAACATGGCCTCAGATAAATAGTAAATGAAAAGTGTGGCAGTAAAATATCTCTCAAAACTCTTGTAAGAACTATTCAGACAGAAGATAAAAACTTCCAAAAGTTCTTAAGGATATTGTTCAATAGCATCTTGACCCTCAGTCTAACATGGAAAAGTGTATCTCTTAAAGAGATTATGGGAGTAGATTGTACTTAATGGAATGGCAAATAATTGGACACATGGAAAAACCACAACGTTTTTAAAGAAAGTGTCATCTTGCCCTAAAAGGGAGAGAAACTGGACAAAATGAAAAGAGGCATCCAGTTGTTTATTCTCATTAAAAAGGCTGAGAAAGCTACGCAGCCACAAACATGGGTCATTTCTTATGGAAAAGAAAGAGGCCTTAGAAGACACAGCCAAGAGTAACTGAAAACAGTCAAGTAGAACAACACATTTAGAGAACTAGGGCCCTTTCAAGAAGCATTCCTTGTCCCTAGATTTGAGGCAACTGGTAACATGTTCCCAGTTAGATTTCAGAATTGCTATGAAACAGTGACTGTAGCGTGCTTCCCATTCCCCTTCTTTTGAATGGCCAAGTCTTATGCCAGAGATATGATCATAATTTTCTCATCATTGTGGGGAGAGGGATGTACAGATTATATTAATCTCTTAAAAGATCAAGATTCTGAATAGAGAGAAGCCATACCTGAAGAGCTGCAACTTTGGATGTATCTGATTTAGATGATAAGATCCTGGACCTAGAACCTGAAAACTAGTGCTGCAATGTGATGCAAGTTTCAGAGAAGAGTCTTGATGAGTGTAGCCAGAAGGAAGACTGCGATGCTAGTCACTAACAATTCCTCCCCTCCCTATCCACATAAGCTACTCCTCACATCACAAAGTAAAGTCTGTTTTTTCTTTCCCTTGACTATGAGATGAGACTTGCAACTTGAATGATGTCTTAGGACGTCTGAGTCCAGGCCTGACACATTCTTGTTTCTCTCTCTGGGCAGCCAGCTCTCATGTTGTAAAAAAGTTTGAGCTGGACTGTCCAGCACAGGGAGAGTTTCATGGTGAAATGTATGTGTTAACTGGGCTCGGCCACAGTATCCAGATATTTGGTCAAATGCATCTGGATGTTGCTTTGAAGGCATTTTTTAGATGAGATTAACATTTAATTAGTAGACTTTGGGTAAAGCAGATTATCCTCCATAATTGTGTGAGACACATCCAAGTAGTAGAAACCTTTAATAAAGACCTAGAAGTCCCCAAAGCTGGCCTTCATAATTGAGTTGCAATATCAACTCCTCCTGGGTCTCCAGCTTGGGAGCCCACCCCACAGATATTAGGCTTGTCATCTTCCTTAATCACTTAAGACAATTTCTTAAAAATCAATCTCTCTCTCTCTCTATCCTGTTAGTTCTACTTCTCTGAAGAACCCTTGCCACCTCAGAGAGAGGAAGAGAGACCATACAGAGAAGCCATGAAGCACAATCAGCCAAGTTAATACCACATGCAGTAGAAGAATCACCCAACCAATCCCTACCCAAGTATCTGACCCTACAAAGAGTGAGGAAAACCCTGGTTATCACTGTCACTTTGGGGGTCATTACACAGCATTAGGTAAGTGAAACATCTTTACTTCCAGCCACTCTCTTTTCCATCCCAGGCATGGGCTTAATCTTTCTCAGAGCTTTAGCTCTGAGGGCAGTCCAAGGTCAGCCTATAACTGGGATTTTGCCAGTCTCTAACCAGTAAAGCCTCAATTCCATTCAAACCAGTTATTTAGGATCATGTTTTCCTCTATATAATAAACATTCTTGAATTTTACTAGATAGACCAGCTGCTATAAACTTCTTATAGCTTCAGGCTTCATTTAAAGGTCTATTTATAAAAATAAGAAAGGGGTCTAAACCCAGACAAAGTTATTTAGGGGGAAAGGAAGTTCAGCCCTTTTATACAAAGCCCTATTGACCCCTAAAAGTCTCCAATCCACAATAAATTCAGAACTGGAATGCAAAAAAGGCATCACCAAGTCACTCAATGGCATGCAACAAAAATAACTGGACACAGATTTACAGCTCAAGAGAACAGTATATGTGAGTGGGCACAGCCATAGAAGCCACTGAAGAAATGAAGAATAACGAGGTTGATTAAGTCTTGCCTACCCCTGTTCAAGAAGAATGTCATGCTGCAGCTACCTTGAGACCTAGGCTCAGGGCACAGGCAGCACTAGAATATGCAGCAAACAACAAGAGTGAATGCAGAGTGCTGTGCATGGCTGCTCAGAATAAGAATTTGCTATAATTTTGTGTATGTGATCCATCTGTCAGTGCAGAAAAATAACACATTTGATGGTATGTTTATTTATGTAAAGAGTGCAAATATTATACCCTTATTAATATACTGAATGAAAGGCTGGATTCAAGTTCCAAGTCAGGGTTCTGGGGCTCTGTGATAGATGCAAGTGCACAACATATACCAAGTATACTTGTTAGTAACCCTTCTGTAAGTCTAAACATTACTATTACTATTCTCCCTTCTCTCCCCACTTCCCAACCCCCCTCCCCCCAAAAAAAAACCAAAAACAGGAATAGACTGTCTTTAACATATTCTGGTGGTAAACCATTTCAATTTCCTTGCCAAGCACATATTAGCACTGGACATTAAACTTTTTGTATAATTAAGAGGACCATACATCTCTCCCCAGTACTCCTGGAGCTGTGTTAATGGCTGCTGTCTTGCCATTGTAGCTTTCTCAAAGCTTTTGGTTTAGATATCTAACAATATCTAAAATTAAAAGTAATTATGGGAGTGGTTCAGATGACTTTATTCTCCCCCCAAAAAATCTTCGTTTCTCAAACTGACTTAACTTAGAAAATGGCATAAACACTTTCCACAGACTCCACTGCCATCCCTACCCTCTCCTAGGTTCCCTCTAATTCTCTGAAATAACAATGAAGTCACAGTGTTTACTGAATTTTTACAACATGAGAGATATTGCAGTAGGGGACATGGAAAATTAATTGAAGGTACAGAGAGTACCTAGACTCAAGAATTTTATAGTCTTTTAGATAAGTTCTTAAAATGCCTTCCTTTAATCATAATCCACTGTAAAATGTGCAAAACAATTATGACTGTGACTTTCTGCCATACTTACCTCTTCCTGTTAAAGCAAATGAAGTTCCTAAGAGCATCCCAGCCCTCTTTTTTTAAGAAGTAAGAGTTACACCCCAACATCTGTTTCTCTTCTCTCCCACATAAGGCTGCAAAGCTGACAGAATCCACAGAAAGGTGTTCCTTTGCTTATACTGGCCCCTTGTTTCTGTTTGCTGATTACTGATTTCTGCCTCAGTTGAGTCCTTCTCACATAATCCAGAGTGATTATTGCAATTCATTTCATTCTCCTGAGGTAACCCTTTTGTGTCCCTGGTCCTCTAGCTGGTAAGGTATTTCTTTTTTCCTTTATCATGTGGAAACCATTAAAGAGGCTATGACTATTTCAAAAACATCATGTCCTGATGCATCCCATCTCATCCCTCCTTCTGATGCTGATTCCTCAGCACACCTGTAATCTCATCCCTACCTGGGAGAAGCTCAGAGACATTAATGCTCCACAGACTGTCCCTTTCCGTCTAGCACAGAGAGTCGGTGAGATGGAATAGTTAAGAGCCAGCCTTTGGAGATAAACCTTCTGGGTTTAAATTCTGACACCATTACCTGTCTGCATGACCTTGAGCAAATTATATAACCTGCTTGTGCCTTAGTCTCCTTATCCAAACTGTAAATAGCAATAGAAGTACCTATAGGTTTGTTATGATGTTAAGTTAGTTAAAGCATTTAGGACGCTGCCTGGTACACATAAGCACTCAAATATTGTTAGCTATTACTGCCTTCAGTGCTACTTAAATCCTTTCTCTGCCTCAACTGTTTTCTTAATCCTTCCATGTCCTTAAACATCTGTGCTTTTTGTGCTTGTTACTTCAGTGCCACTCTTCTTCTGAAAGAGTGATTTATATTTACTGGTGAACTTGCTCATAGTTCCCTGGCTCATCGAGTCCTGGTAATTTCAGCTGCACTCCCCATGCCTCTTTCTGTTCTCTGTCTTCACTTCTCCACGGACCACTGCTTCCATTGTAAACCTTTCTTCCTCCTTCACCTGCATCACTCTGGATGCTCCTGATTTTCCTTTTATCTTTCAGACTTTTTTTCTCAGACTCACTGGGTCTTTTTAATTCCTCCATTCCTAAATCAAAGTGTTCCCTGAGGTTTAGATCTACTCTCTCTGCACCTCTGCTTCTCATGCTGGGATGCCCCTCAAGGCTGTGCAGTGTGGAACACACCTACAGCCTTGGGAAGAATAAGGTATTAAGGTAGGGTCAGGGTAAGATTTGAACACCTTGGATAGTTACTGCACTATTTTTTTTTGCTTTGTTTTGTTTTTGCTAAAGTGCCCTTAGACACAAGCAGAATCCTACTTTTCAGCAAATATAAGTCAAATCCTACTAGGTTAGCAAATTTTTAACCCCCTAAATAGAAAATGTCCACATGTAGCGAGTGATTAGAAAACATGGTACTTTAGAGTTGCAGAACCAAACGTCACTATCACTTCAACTGACTCACAGTGAAATGACACACTACTGTAATGAAAGATGAAAGTAATAATTCCCGACCGTAGTACTAGTGTATCTCTAGAAGAGTAAGTAATCTTTTGAAAAGATAAGAATTTTTTAACACCCCAGTGTGTTTTCTTAGTTTCATTTTAAACTGAACACACACACACATACATACCACTATCTCCCATAACTTGGTTAAATTTCCTACCAAAAATGTACTTGAACCATTATTTTATTTACAAACATAAAACTATGTTTAATTATATTGCCCATTGAAGTTAGTGTGAAAACAGCCACAAGTCTAGATATTCTGACTTCAGAGAACTAAAGTGTCACTATCTATTGCTTCAAAATGTGTTTATTTAAAATGATAGTTTCGGTTGGAAATATTTAGAGGTGGTTACAAACAGTAATGTTTGGAGAAAAAGCTTGTAAGCAGTGACAGTGGAAAAGATAAAATATCAGAACTGCCTTGAGGCAGAAGGTGTATCCCGGGGAATTTGGTGGCTCAAAACAACATAGCACAGATCCCAGTTACGACAAGCGAGTACCACAGTTGGCTACCAATTTGTCAGGTGTGTTTTAATGCTCATTTAAAATCTAGGTTTTTAATCACTGGAGAGATGCAAATAAACCTAACTTGGTAGTCACTGAGTTGAAAGTCCTGAAAAAATAGCTCCATGAAAACACCTCATTAACTATCTAACATTTTAACCAACTTTGAAAACAGTTTGCAAGTTAAAAAGCAAGAGAGAGAAATGTTGGTGATGTGCAATGCTTCAAAAGCACAATCAAACAAGCAGAGAAAAAATTGCTTGAAGCATCATCAAGATTACTTTCAAATCAGCGTGGGAGGAAGAACCGAGACGCAGGCAGGTTGGTGGTGCACAGCATGGCTGGGTAGGCTGAATCTGTTTTGATTCCAAAGAGGCAGTTGAGATAATAAGGTTTATTTTTACAAGGCAAAGCATCATTGAATAATCAAGAATCTGAAGATAAAATGGGGCTTTATCTAATATTAGGACAAAAACACAGATATAAATAGTATAACTACTTTATTAGTCATCTATACTTACAATGCAGTCTATCAAGGCATGTTATTTGCCTAAGTGCTTAAAGGTAAAACTGGCAAAGAAATTTTCAACAAGATGTAGGCATTTTAGTTGGCATGATATTAACCAGGAAAAAAATGTTGGATTCACATCTATATGAATTGAACCTTTGGAAGCACTAGTACTCATGAAAAGCATTGTGCCCCCAACTACTCCAGCAGCCAATGACTTCATTAATTAGTCCAAAAGTAGTTCCGAGCTTCTGTTGTGCGAACGGCTATGCTAGACCCTGGGGATTCTGCTACGAATAAAGCAGTGGTGGCCCTATCCTCACAGTGTTCACATTCACCAAGAGAATGCTTCAAAAGTTGGGGGATTATTTTCTTGATTTTTCTCAGGGTGTCCAATAACTTGGTAAACTACATGACCTTGAAAATGTAGTATTATTGATATCTATTATTTTAGATAAAATTATAATAAAATGAGAAGAGACTTAAAAAGCTTTCGCTACTACCTAGAGGCACTCTTGCTAAAACGAACAAACAAACAAAAAAAAAAACCAGTAGTCATGGTTAATTTTCTAATTTAGCTGTTAGTTTATATCCATGGGAATAACAGAGATCATGATAAAAACAAACAAATCCTAAATATTATGAGTTAATTTACTGTTCACACTTATAACAAATTGTGGATCACATTGGGTTTGTTTATTTAGCAGATTTTTTCCCACCCTAAATCTGAACATCCTTATTCAATTATTGCAAAGAAAACTGTGGTGATGGTTTTTATAGAGTGTGACAAATTGTTACACAGGATAGAAGTTTGAGAATTCAATGAAGATATCAGAATGTGAGTAATTTGAGGCTCAGTTCATTTACATGTGACAAAAATTAC
>PVKM010030374.1:0-17282 GCA_004027735.1 Carollia perspicillata
GTGGTTACCACAATGAACAATCCTACACTTAGAACAATCTAGCTTGAACTGAACATTTATTTTCAATACCATACAAAAACTGCTCCTATACAGCTGTGCTTCCTTTATGTCATTGTCACAAATTACATTTTTATATATTGTTTACCTAACAGAAAATTATAATTATCTTTATGCATTTGGTCTTTAAGTCATATAGAAAACAAAAGAGAAGTTACAAACCAAACATAAAATAATATTGCCTTTTGCATTTACTTATGTATTGGATTGGCCAAAAATTTCATTTGGCTTTTTCGGTAAGATGGCTCTAGTAGTGCTTAGTTGTCTTTAACTTCATTTGAAACAATTTTGTTAGATTGTGTTGTGGAAACTGTCATATCAGCATGCATTTTAAAAAATCTTATCAAAATTGGTGAATTTTTGTGTGTGTGGCCATTTTAATATTGAAGATGGGAGAAAATATGCAACACTTTTGGAATGTTATGCTTAATTATTTCAAGAAAGGTAAAATGTAACTGAAATGCAAAAAACAATTTGTGCAGTGTGTGGAGAAGGTGCTGTGACTGATCAAATGTGTCAAAAAGTGGTTTGTGAAGTTTTGTATTGGAGATTTCTCGCTGGATGATGTTCTGTGGTTGGGTAGACGAGTTGAAGTAGGTAGTGATCAAATTGAGAAATTGAGAACAACCAGTGTTATACTAGACAGGCGATAGCTAACATACTAAAAATATCCAAATCAATAAAGTTATTGGTGAAAAAAATGTATTTTATTTTATGAGAACAACCATACACACTTTTTGGCCAACCCAATAGTTACATTTATTGGAGTTCTTTGGTTTTCCATTTGGCTTTGAGTTACTATCTAGTGTGCTTTTATTTTTGTGTGAAAGGATCCTGTTAGCATTTTTTGTAGAGCAGGTCTACTAGTTACAAAGTCATTTAGATCTTTTTTGAATGATCACTAGAGGATATGTTTATTGATTTTTGAGAAAGAGAGAGAAGGAGAGAGAGAGAGATGAAAGAGAAACATTGGTCAGTTGCCTCCCATGCTCACCCAACTGGGGATCAAACCTGCAACTTAGGTATGTGTCCTGACCAGGATTTAAACCTGACACCTTTTGGTGTATGGTGCTCCAACCAACTGAGCCACCTGGCCAGAGATCATTTAGCTTTTGTTTGTCTGAGACTCTCTTCATTTCAGCTTCATTTCTGAATGATAGTTGTGGTTGACAGTTTTTTTTCTTCTTTAGTCCTTTAAAAAATCATCCCAATGCTGTCTGGCCTCCATGGCTTCTAATGAGGAATTAACTGTTAATATTTTTAAGAATCTCTTATATGTGACAAGTTACTTCTCTCTTACTGCTTTCAAGACTTTGTGCCTTCGGTTTCAGCAGTTTGATTATAATGTGTCTTGGAAACAGTCTTATTTTATACATGAAGTTTATAATACATGGCATTTGTTGAGCCTCTTGGATATGAAGATTCACATCTTTTAAAATATTTGAGAAGTTTTCAGCCATTTATTTCTTCAAATATTCTTTCTGCACCTTATTCCTTTTCTTGTTCATTTGGAACTTATATTATGTGTGTATGATTTATGGTGTCCCGCCTGTCTCTGAAGCTGTGTATCATTCTGTATTACTATTTGATTTTTGTTTCATATCTTCTCTGTTTCTTTTTTCTGCATTCTCTTGAATTAATTGCATTTTTTTAATTCCATTTTTATATTCATTTTGCTGTATTCTGTTTTATTTTTAGTGATTGCTTTAGGATTTCCAATATCCATCCTTAAATTATGATTGTCTACCTTCAAGTTATATTGCACTACTTCTCATAAAATGCCCTTATAATGGTATAATCTTATTTCTTTCCTATTTTTGTCTGTGCTATTGTTGTTATACATATTTATTTTTACGTATGATATATACCCCAAATACATGGTTATTATTTTTTTGTTTCATCTCAATTATCTTTTAAAGAAAGTAATAAAAGAGAAAAAATCTTTTCTATTGACATTTTTGATATTTTTCATTTCTGGCTTGAATTGAAGTTCTCATCAGCTGTTATTTTCAGCTTAATGCTTCTTGCAGTGCTGATCTTTCAGATATGAATTATTTCAGCTCTTGTTTGTCTATCAACTTCTTGAATTCACCTTCATCTTTTTGCTGGACATTTTTGCTGGATGTAGAAGACATGGTTGACAGTTTTCTTCTTTCATCAGCTTAATTTAAGGTTGGTGTTTCATTTTATTTCTGATCAAGATATCTGCTTCAATTCATATCTTTATTCATGGAGGATGATTTGTCATCCTCCTTTTCCTATGATGTCTTTTAATATTTTCTTTTAATCACTTATTTTTAATTATTTGGTTAGGATGTGCCTTGGAGTAGTTTTCTTTAAGTGAATTTGTTTAGTATTTATTGAGACTTTGAGTATGTAAGCTTAAAGTTGTCATCAAATTTTGGCCATACTTTGAATGTTTTTTCTCTGTTTTCAAGCCTTTACCCTTTTCAACTTTAATTCCACATATGTTAGATTACTTGATATTGCCACAAAGGTTAATAATGATGCTCTGTGCATTTTTTTTTTTAGTTTTTCTTTTTTCTATACTTTAGTTTGAATAGCTTCTATTACTGTATCTTCAAGTTTATTGATCTTTTCTTCTGTAGTGTCTATTCTGCTCTTAATTCCACCTACTGAGCTTTTCATTTTAGAGTCTGCATTTTTTGTTTTAATTTATTGACTTTGTCTCTTCATTAAGTTTGTTTTAAATTTGTTTTAATTTATCCATTTTCTCTTTTCATTAGGTTTCTGTTTTTCTTTAAATACTTTCACACATTTATAACAGTTCTTTTAAGTTCTTTGTGTTCTAATTCAATCATTCCTAGGTCTTTTTTAATTGATCCATTTTTTTTCTTGTTATGGGTCACATTTTCATTATTCTTGGTATGTCTAGTAATTTTTGACAGGATGTTGGACATTGTAATTTTTACATTATGATATGCTGTATTTTGTTATATTCTTTAAAACTCTTAGGCTTTGTTCAGACAACCATTTAAGTTATTTGCATATAACCAGGATCCTTTTTGAGAATTCTTTATAAGTTTTGTTAAGGTGAGTTTAGAATAGGCTTTTCTAAGCCTAGTTTACTACTCTTGCTGTCAGTGCATGGCCTTCATGGCATTTCTACTAAATTCAGGTTTTTAACAAGGACTCTCCACTCTGATGGTAAAATGGAAACTTCTCCCAATACTTTTTAAGTTCTGAGACATTTTCACTTTATTGAACTTTTGTCAGTTTTTGCCTTGCTTCATGACATTTAACTTTAACCATATGTGATTTGGTATTCAGAAACAGACTCAAGGGTACCCTTATGCAGATTTCTGCAGGTCTTTCTATACACAGACTCGGTACACAAACTCCATTCTGGTACTCTGCCCCTCAGTTTCCTTGAATTCTGAGTCTCTCCCAATTTAGAAAGACTGTTACATTCTGCTTGGGATTCCACTGTCCATACCACAGTCAAAAAACTGTCTACAGACAGAAATATAGGGTGATTATAGGGCTATCCTCTTTGGCATCCCTTTTCTTGCAGATCACAATCTTGTGTCATCTGATGTCCAATAACTGGAAACATTCAATTCATATATTTTGCTTAGATTATGGTAGAGTGAATCTGGTCTCTGTTAATTCATCATATTCTGAAGTAAGAGTCAACTATTAGATTCTTAGATATTCTTTTCTAAGATCAAACGATATTTGCAAGGAAAAATGTAACACAATGGTTAAAAGTATGCACTTGAAAATCTAACAGTCAAAATTTTTGTTCTAGTACTTACTAGGCAAATGACTTTGACTAAATGAGAAAACTCTAAGCCTTACTTTCCTCAACTGTAACAGAAGGATAACAATATTATCTACCTGTAGAATTGTTCCAAGGATTTAATCAGATAATAGATATCATGAGCTTAGCACAGTGCTTGCCACATATAAAATCCTCAGAAACAGCCCTGGCTAGCGTGACTCAGAAAATTGAGCACCAGCCTGTGAACCAATGGGTTACTGGTTCAATTCCCAGTCAGGGTTTGTGCCTGGCTTGTGGACCAGGTCCCCAGTATGGGGTCCATGAGAGGTAAACACACATTGATGTATCTCTCCCTCTCTTTCTCCCTCCTTTCCCCTCTGTCTAAAAATAAGTGAATAAATAAAAATAAAAAATTCTCAAAAACATTATTATTATTATTGCTTTATGTTAAATTAATTTTGTTAAATTATGTTTTAAAACCATTTATATTAATTTTCTATTTCTGCTGGGACAATTTACCACCAATTTTGTGGCTTAAAATAACACAAATTTACTATCTTACAGTTCTGGAGTTCAGAACTCTAATGTGGGTTTTAACTCTAAAATAGGCTAAAGTAAAGATATTGTCAGGATTGCATTTTTCTGAAGTCTCTAGAAAACAATCCATTTCCTTGTCTTTTCAGTTTGTAGAGGCTTCCCACATTCCCTGGTGTGTGTTCACCTTCCTCTTCAAAGCCAGCAACAGAAGGTTGAGTCCTCACATCTCATCACCCCAACATTACTTCTGTTGTCACGTCTTCTCTGACTCTGACTATCCTCTCTCTCTCTTTCACATTTAAGGATCCTTGTTATTCCACTGGGCCCACCCAGATATTTCAGAGTAGTCTCCCCATTTTAAGATCCTTAATTTTAATTACATCTGCAGAGTTTCTTTTGCCATGTAAAGTTAGCATACTTTAGCTTCTGGAGATTAGAATGTGTACATATTTAGGGGGCATAATTCCACCTACCATGATCCTATCGATGGTCCTTAAAGATTCATATTCATTTAATTTGCAAAATATATCAATCCTATCCCAAGGTCCCTAAAGTTATCAACTCTTATGGCATTAACTCAAATCTAAAATCTCATCTAAATTTTATCACCTCAAATGTCCCAAATCTGATCATCTAAATTTACTAAATTGAGTATAGATGGAATTTTGTGTATGATCCATTCTAGAGAAAAATTTCTCTCCAACTGTGTTTCTGTGAAACAAGTAAACAATTTATCTAGTTTCAAATTGAGGTAAGCATGAGGTAACAGATATATAAGAATATATACTTTTTCTTTTAAAAAGGTTGCAAATGGAACAGATCCTAAATAACTTAAAAATCCAAGCAGGCAAACATGAAAGCCTAGCAGCAATCCTCTGTAGTCTACAGTCTACCTCTGGGCTCATGGCTGTGCCCTCTGGGTTTGGATCTCTGCCCTTGGAACCATCCCTTCTTTTACTGGAAAGGTAGCACATATTTGCAGCACATATTTGAGTAGATTTTTTAGCATGACAGTTTTCTCTCATTTTCACACTTTCTCTGTCTCTTGAAGTCCAAGCTGGCAGCATTTCTGTTGGTATGGCATTCTTAAGAACTTTGTGGGTCTCCCATATGTATCATGGGATTTACTCCATTATATAAAAATGTCCTCCACAGATCTTTTTTGGATAACCTCATTTTTATTCCTGGCTTCTGCTGAGATGGCTGAGGGGATTCATAAATCAAAGGGATTCATAGATCCTTCTGAGTGACTGAATACTCTGGTGTTTTGACCCATCCAAGACCCTAGCCAAAGGTTGTCCAGCCACCTCCTTAGATTTCTTTTTAGATCACACTTTCTGGACAGTGAATCTCCTAATTTTACCATCTTTTGCAATCTGGATCGACTGAGAATTTCTTAAGGTATCAAATCTTAGTTCCTTTTCGCTTAACAGTTCTTCCCACAATCAATTTCTTTCTCTAGTTACAGCAAAAAGAAACTTACCCACCCCTTTAAAACTTTTCTCAGAAATCTCCTCAGCTAAATATTCAAGCTCATAATTTCCAAATTTATCTTTCCAAATAACTCCTGGACAACATTCACCTAAGTTTTCTGCCACTGTACAGCAAGAATCCTCTTTCCTCCAGTTTCCAGTAACATTTCCCTCATTTCTATCTGAGCCCTTACTAGGAGACTTCTTAATATCCATATTACTACTGGTAGTCTGTTCAAGGCAATTTAGACTTTTTCTATAATATTCCTCAAAATTCTCCTGGCCACTAGCCATTCCCCACTATCAAAGCCACTTGCCCATTTTTAGATACCTGTTATAGTAACACCCCGCTTCTGATACCAACATTTGTATTAATTCCCACTGTAACAAATCACAGCAAATGCTGTTGTAACTAGTCACAACAAATTTAGTGGACTTAATAACACATTTATAATCTTTGGAAGTCAAAAGTCCAAAACAAGTTTCATTGAGCTAGAGTAGAGGTGTCATCAGGATTGCAGTCCTCCTGGAGGCTCCCGTGGACAATCCACTTCCCTGTCCTCTCTATCTTACAGAGGCAGCCAGTGTTTCTTGGCTCATGTTTCCTTTCCATGTTCAAAGCCAGCAATGGTAGGTCGAGTCCTCATATCAATCACTCCAACCTTCTTTCTATCATTGTATCTTCTCTGATTCTCTTTTGCCTCCATCTTTCAATTATAAGGACTCTTGGGTCCTTATAGTTACATTGGGTCCACCCAAATAGTCTGGAATAATTGCCCCATCTCAAGATCCTTAACTTCCTCACATCTATAAAATATCTTTTGCAATGTAGGGTAACAAATTTATAAGTTCTATGGATTAGGATATGGACATCTTTGGGGAGGCATTATTCAGCCTACCAAACCATTATATAAGCATTATTATATATCCCCTACCTCCTTTTCTCCTCATTAAATCACTCATTAAGTAACTAGATGCAAAGATTTTTTTTTCAATTTCAGGTTATATTCAATATTATTTTTTATTGGTTTCAGGTATACAGCATAGTGGTTAGAAAAGATTATTTTTAATAGAAAGTTTACACATGGACAAAAAGAATAGCTATTTGTCTTTAAAAAGTATTTACCTCTCTGAATCTCAGTTTACTTATAAGGGAGAATAACTAGAAAGTCTCCTAGAGCCTTCTATCTCTACAATTTAATAAATCTAATGTTCCTGCAGTTTGATTAAAGCAGGGCATGAAATGTCTTCAATGTAAAGTAGATTCAAGGCTTATGAACCAGAGCCTCCTGTAGCTTTTCAAGAAGGTTCAGGTCTTTGGATAAAAGAGCCCTACAGCTGCTTTTGCAACCGGAAAAGAACTGTACAAATCTAATTACACATGAAGTATCTAAGCAGAACAAAACAGGCAACTGGGGAAAGTCTTAGAAGCCAGAGAGCAGAGATGAGAAAAGAGGGCTGGCACAGGCTCAGTGCTCAGGAGGGATACCTCCTAGCAGTTTTCCAAGGGGATCCAACCAAGGTGCAGGTGAAAGCTCAATCATCAAACACTTTGCAAAGCCCTTCCCTGAGGTTATGCAATGGAAAAACAGATAGACAATGACTCAGAGCCTTAACTGTGTGTGGGAGCCACTGAAACAAACTGTCAAAGGGGAAAGGTGGATTGCAACAGCTTCCACCAATGGTACTATGGCAGTATACAAATTAGGTATGGGGTGGAGGCTGAAGTCTGAGTCAAAAGTATTGCCAATGATCAAGAAAGTGCCTGCAGGTTACTAGTCAGCATGCCTGACAGGGGTTGGGAGAAGATGACTTCTCTGCTGGGACCTTGTCAGCTGTCCTGGTGCCACACTGAGAAACAGTTTGTTGTGGCAAGACAGTCAGAAAAGTCTTCATTCTTGATATGACCCATTCATTACCTGATAATTTTCACCACGTCTTTGGCTTAAAGCTAATAGTGGGTACCAGGTTGCACGATGAAAGAAGCAGGGTTCTTTCTTGAGTCTGATGAAGAAGTGTAACTCATTTTTCCAGAGTTATGCCAGAGACCATGAGGGAACTTGGGCAGCAGAGATAAGCGATGGATCATTAGAGATCAGACCAATTGTTTGTCTAGAATAATTTGAACAGCACTGGTGTGAATGAATTTCCCTGTGGAAGGAAAGGAAAACCTTCCACTCTCAAAATGAAGAAAAGAGGTTATAGAGAAAAATCTCTGATGTTTATTTACACCATAAGATTATAGAGAAGTGTCCTTACCAATGTTTTGGCATATATGCCACAAACTATGTCAAAGTACTGGAACATATGATTAAAATAATTTTCTTTCAGGTAGATCTAATCTTTAGCATGTGGGCACTGGATCAGTGGGTTGTCTGGGCCATAAGTTCACTGAGAAATTCAGTGAAAAAATTAGTAAAACTCCTCGTAAGTCTGGGTTGCTATAATAGTTTGATCAAAATGGTATACTTTGTATGTCTGAGCAGAAATTTTTAAAATGTCCTTTGATACAAGAAAGAGGGATACAATACCAGTTTCATAAATTAAACTCCAAATCTCCAGGCAATGAATGGGCCTCTTCACGGCTTGCTCTTGGGCAGAGTAACAGATTTCTTTTGGTCGATTCTATGTGGTTGGTTGTTTCTACATTCCATCTCAGACCAGAGTTAAGTGAAATGCATAATTGGAGCCTTCCCCAAGTTATGAGTATAATTGTAAGGCAAGATCTATTTTCTTTCCTAGAATTTGAAAATCTCATGCAGTGGAGCTAGTGATGCAGAGGAGAAAGTATAGAAAAATCTTTCTGGCTTTCTAGAAAGTATAGAAAAATCTTTCTAGTAGCATTAGCAGTAATAGCAAAATCAAGCTTGGCGGTGGCAGTGGACTGGTTTGCAGTAGCAGCTGCGACAAGACTGAATCTATAGGGTAGCAGAGGCAGCAGTGCTAGAGGTGATGGTGGTTTCCCCAAGACTGAGTTCCTGGGAGCAGATGTGCAAGTCATAGTGTTTCCCGTCCCTGGCAACCTCAGAGACTGCCTCACTGGACGGGTTTGGCAGGATGAGTTGGGGCTTTATTCCTTGCCGTGTAGCTTCAAGCTTGGCTTCCCAGCCCTCCTATTTATTTTGTAAGCTGACTAATGCCCTTTAAAAATTTTTATTTTTTATTTAATTTTAATTATTTTATGTTTCCTAATGCCATTTTAATGGGTTCTTTTTGCTTGCATTCTGCTAGACTTTAGTTGCTGCTCATAAACCAGAACCCAATGGATACTTCTGGGGACTTTGTTAAAATACAGATCATAATCAGTTAGAACATCTGGCACTGGGGTACTGGAATCTAATTTTTTAATGATCGTGAATGAATCAAGGTTTTTTTTTTTTTCTGTAGCAAGTAATGGAAAACCAAATTCAAAGCAATTCAAGCAAAAAAAAAAAAAAAGAAATGTATCCACTCCTATAATTTAATACTCTAGGGGATAGATATGCAGGAAGTACTGAATGTGGCATTTAAGCAGTGCCTTCAGGATTTGGTTTCTCTATTTACTGGTTCTGTTTTCTGTGGCATTTTCCTCAGTTTCAAATTTCACGTGGGAGCAAGATGGTTGCAGCGACCCCCCCTCTCACAGCCTCTCAGCTGTGTTCTAGTAGTCAGGGCACTCATCTCTGTCCTAGAAGCCACGGCTCTGATGGAGATCCACGGCTGAAACCAGCCCCGTGGCCAAAGGGGTGAAAAGCTCTAAGAAGCTGGCCCGAGTCTCCTGCCACCTCTGGAGCCCGGATTCTCTCAGGAGTAGATTTTCTCTTTTTACTCGGCTTATAGTGGCATCTTCTTGTTAGCCATCTTTCTTGAGGGCTCTTGTCATCCTCATGCTTGCAGTTCAGTTATCTACTCATTCACTCATTTATTCATGAATAGATTGAACACTTACTGGGCTTTTGTTAGGCAAAGGGGGTTTAAAGTTGCCTATGATATCGTCCTTCTTTTAAAAGAACATAGATTCTGGTGGGGGAGACACATAAGTAAAGCAGTATTTAAATCCATTCGATTTATTATTTAACATCAATCTAATGCTTGGCACTATTCTAGTGCTGATGATATAGTAGTGAACAAAATATAGTACTTGTCATGATAGAGCTTACATTACAATGGAATAAGGCAGAAGATAAACCAATAAATAAACAATATAGGCGACAGCGATCCGTACAATTGAAAAATATTCAAACAAGGTTTTTCCAAGAGAGTGGCAGAGATGTGAAGGAAGGGTGGGAGTGAGCACATGGCCATCTCCAGGGAAGAACATACTAAGCAGAGAAAACATAAGGTATAAAGGGTGTGGGTCATACTTGGTCAGTGTAGTTGGGGCAGAGTTTTCAGGAGAGTGTTGGAGATGAGTGTAAAAGAAGGTAGGAGTGGGGACAGATTGTGTAGTCTTGTAAACCATTGTGATGCCTCCCATGTGGGAATGGCTCGGGGATTTTGAGCAGAGGCACAAATCACTCTGGCTGTTGTATAAAGGGAGACAAGGACAGAATCTGTTGTGGGGGCTGTTACAGTAATCCAGGTGAGAGAAAGTGCGGCTGGTCTGGGAGGTGAGTAGAAAGAGGCTGGAGTGTGGATATTTTCTGAAGGCAGATCTTACAAGATTTGCTGCTGAATTAAATGTGAGGTGGGAGAGGAAGAAAAAGGTCAAGTGTGACTCCAAGGTTTTTGGCTTAAGAAACTGGAAGGATGAAATTGCCATTTACTGAAAAGGGAAAGATTGCTGAAGAAATTTGGTAAGCTGCCTATAGACAGTCAAGGGCATGTGTTAAGTTGGCAGTTGTGTATTCTACTCTAGGGCTCAAGGTGGAGGTTTGGGCTAGAATACTTATTTGGGCACTATTAACTTTATAGGTGGTATTTAAGGCTATGAAATTGATGTTATGACCTAGAAAGCAAGTAGATAGAGCCTAGAAAAGGGCACTCCAGGTTTTAGAGACCGGGCTGCCCAGAAACAGCAGCAAAGTGGTTGGTGTAGTAAGTAGCTGCAGTGAGCTAGGAGGAGAATCAAGAAAAAGTACTGCCTAGCAGCCAAGAGGAGAAAATCTTTCAAGAAAAAAGGAGTGATTAATGTTGCAACCATAAGAGGTCAGTAAGATGGGGATTAAGGACTCATTAATTTTTATGGCAATGTTGAAGACGTTTGTGACTTTGTCAACAGCTATTTTGCTAGAATAGTTGAGAATAGCTAGAATTGGTGAAAAGACCAATTTAAATGTGTTCCAGAGATAGAGGGATAAAAGGAGGGGATAACAATGAATACTGACAATTTCTGATGGATCTTTGCTGCAAAGGAGAGCAGAGAAATGGGAAGGTAGCTGGAAGAGATGTGGGGTCACGTGAAATCAGTGTAATAAGTGCATATAAATATAGGGTACTTTGAGAGTATGTAAGAAGTTTGCTTGCAGTAAACAGCAGGATGGAGTGTAGACGAAGGTCCAAGAGCTCATTAGAATAGAAATGAGGAAGTTCCTCAAATGAGGGCTCTGTTTGAAGATATGACACAAATTGCAAGCAGTTTGGAATGGCTGAAAGGAAAAGCCATGTGGCAAATTGGAAGGATATTAGGCTAAAGGATAGTAAGGCTCATACCTTGAAGTGAATTTTATTTTTTCAATTAAGTAGAACTTTTGAAATATTTTAAGTAGGAAAGTGAGGTGGTGAGATTTTCATTTTCCAAAGAGAAGCCTGGAAGCAGTGTGGAAGACGGAGCGCAGTGGGGATAGGCTGACACCAAAGTGACAGGAGGTTGCTGTATTGTCAGTTTAGGTGAAAACTGATGAAGATTGAATTTAGGCAAATGGCAGTGAAATCAGAGGGAACGCATGTGCAAGATGTGAGGAAGGTAAGATCTATAAGATTTTCTGACTGTCTTGAGGTCAAGCATGGAGTGTGCAAAGAAGAAATGTAGCAGGACTGTCACTTCTTACTTTAGGCATTAGATACATGGTGGGCCGCTAGTAGAACTAAGGATTATAGGAATAATAAAGCAAAAGAAAAGAAAAAAGAGGAAGAGCTCATGGATATAGACAACAGTGTGGTGCTCGCAGGGAGGGACGGGTGGGTCAGGGTGGAAGAGCCAGGAATAAATGGTATAGGGGGATACATGGTAGTGGAAAAAATACAATAAAAATAAATGCTGTTTTAGTTTTGGGTATGCTGGATTTAAAGGTATGTGGAGAGTTTAAGTTGAGAAATCTAGTAGACATTATGTGTTTGTAATTCTAAATATAGGTTTGGGCTGGAGATACAGATTTGTGAATCATGAGCCATAAATGTCGGCTAAGTCATGGATTTGGATGAAGTCACTCAGAAAGAGGATGTAGAGCAAAGGTAGAACTTCACAGTTCCGCTGTATGTAGCTAGAGGGAAACATCCAACTGTGCTGATTGGCCTGACTTTGAATCTATGACCACATATTTTGAAGTCATCTTTCCATGGCAGTGCAGCAATCTTACTTCTCAAACTTCTAATGACTCTTAATCTCTCCTCATGCTTGAAGACTTCACATCTAATTAACTGAGAAACCAGGAACGATTATGAGAGCATGTCATATTCTCACCATGAAATCTACCAGTGCCTCGGCATCTGTACACACAGTTTGCTTTTATTCCTGTTGCAACAGGTAAACTGCTCCAGGTCCTATTATAACCCTAGTTAGAACCAGGGTATCTTGTCCCCTCTCTTCTACGCAAGGACTTCGCTTTTGCAATCACCCTCTTTCCCTTTTGCAGCTCAGCTTTACTTTTTACTCATCATTCCCATCCCTGTGCTGTGATATGTCCCATCTGTATAAGGTCTCTTCTGACCTCACATTCACATCCCACTCTCCCTCCCCTACTTTCTCTGACCTCCTTTATAGCAGTTCTCTTTTAAGAGTTGTCTATAGTCACCCCCTCACCTCCTGTTATTCCTGGAACACACTCCAGTCAGGCTCTTGTCCTCCAATTCCACTAAAACCAATCTTATGGTTGGCAAAGATCTCTTTCTTGCCAGATTCAGTGAATAATTCTTGAACTTCATCTTAGTCATCTCCTCAGTAGTATGTGACATAGTGGATCACTCCCTTTCCTTGATACACGTTTTTTTTTTTTGTAGTTTTTGGGTTCCAGAACCTCATATTTTCTTATTTCACCTGCTGCTTCCTTTTCAGTTCTTTCACTGGATCTTTCTATTTTCACTGAAATTGAAAGGGTGAACAGTCTCAGAGCTGAGTCCTCAGCTTTCTCTTCTCTATTTTCTCTCCTACCTAGGTGATCTCATCCAGAGTCATGGCTTTAAATAACATGTGGTCAAATATGTCTCAGAGAGGTCTTTCTTCTCCATGACTCTCCTATTCTGTTTTGTTTTTCTTCATGGCAATTATCACTATTTGAAATCACATATATATATGTATATATTTAAACTTATTTACTTATTGTATGTCTTCCCCATGAGAACAGGGATCTTGTCTGTCTTGTTCTCTGTTACATCCTCAGCAACCAGAACAGTGCCTGGGACACAATAGACTTTAAAAATATATTCAATAACTATCTGTTCTGAAGAGACTTCCATAGCTTTTTTCTTATTCTTTTTCTTTAATAATTTATTTGAGCCAAAAAGAGGATATACCTGGAAGGAAGATCTCAACAGACTGAAAAAAACGCTTCCTTTCTTTCCTATTCTTAACTCATCAAAGGAAAGTCATTAGCCTCTAGCATGACAACATATGAGCCAAGAAAATACATCTGGGAGATACAGAAATTTAAGAGGCAAGCAAGAAAAAGGTCTCTGATGAGGAGGTCAATAATTAACAAATAGAAGGAAAGGATGGGATCTATGAGGCCAACATAAGCAAAATTTCAAGCTAAAGAGTTAAGATAAAAGCAGAAATGCATTTAGATTGGAAAAGAAAAGGACAGGGATATTTCATAGGTAAATGAGAAACTTTTGTTATTTTGGAGCTGCGGAAAGAGAAACAAAATTGTGAAATCCTAATCTAGTTGATGGGACTTGGGAGGGAGAGGTGGTGCTGGAGGTAGATGGTGGTGGTGGGATGGGGAAGTGCGGTGCTGCTGTAACAAGTATCTAAAGATGTGGAAGTGGCTTTGGAACTGGGTAATGGGTAGAAACTGGAGAAATTTTGAGGTGCATGTGGGAAATATGGGCATTAAGGGAAATTCTGGTGAGAATTCAGACAGAAAAAAAGAGAGGTGGAGGAAAGCTTCCATCTTCTTAGGGAATACGTAAATAATGTTGGCAGAAATGAGAACATTAAAGACCATTCTGGTAGGGGTCCAAAGGAAATGAGTAATTTGTTACAGGAGATTGGAGGAAAGGCAATCCTTGTTACAAAGTGGCAAAGAACTGGCTGGGTCTGTTCCTCTTCTAGTATTTTATGGAAGGTAGAACTCATAAGTAATGAAACTGAATATTTAGCTGAGGAGATTTCTAAGCAAAGTGTTAAAAAAGTGATTTGGTTATAGTAAAGTAAAAGAAAAGAGAGATGAATTGAAAAAGGAATTGTTAAATAATTCCACAATCAGAACTTAAAGATTTGGAAAATTTCGGCCTATCCATTTTGCAAAAAAGAGAAAGAAAAAAAAGAAAGAAATTTATGTCGTTTAATCCACCAGTCTATGGGATTTTGCTAGAGCATTCCAAGCAGACAAAGACTGATCTGGGGGGCCCGGTAACACCCGGAGAGGGGCCATGTGCAGCAGTGTGTGCTAGCTGGTTTTCTCCTCTGGATTGAGCTCGGGCTTTGCTCTGAATCAAAAGGGTCTGGGAACTGATTCTTCAAAGGTTGAATCTCTCACTTGGCCCTCGGCCCTTGCTAGGTAATTAATTGTCAAGGTAGTTCATTTTCTTGTTTCCAGAGGGGAGGAAGGTCTTCTTCGAAGAAGGAGATACAGCCTTTGTGAAAACCTGCTTGGCCTGGAAATTACCACTTTCTTTGCCTGACCCAGAAAGGAAAGCTCGCATTCCTGCCTCAAAGGGAGGTTTTTAAAGCATAAAAATGTGGAAATGGGCAAGTAATTCAAGAGCCTCAGGGTACAGCAGAGGTGCCAAGGCTACCCAGAGGTTGGAGTTATAAAAGGTAAAAAGACATCCTGAGGACAAGTTTACACAAGAATGCTCAGGAAGGGACATAAAAGGAGGTGAGGCAAGAAACCTCAAGATTAACTTGGCATCTTGTAAATCTTTTTGAGAAAATCTCCAACCCAGGGGCTGTCAGAAAGCCTTCCTGTGCTGTCCTCAGATGCTTGCACTTGCCCTAAACCTGCTTCCTCATTGGATGTGCAACTCGAACCAGGTAGATACTCAACTGTGGGCACCTTTGAAGTCAATCATTTCTGGCTTAGTACTCCCCCCAGGAAGGAAGGGATACTCTGGGGAGCAGGTGCTGGCATGGCTAATGCAGAGGTCTGGCTCTTCCAGGAGATACTTTGAAGAGAAAAGCAGAGTGATTTCCTTCCTTCAGATATTCTCCCATCTCCACCCCCACCATGAACAATTTTGGAGATTCTGTTGAATAACCAGATTAAATGTTCACCTCTCTATTGACATATGTAAAGCTTCTATGGAAAGTGATACCTTTGGGAGAAAGGTACAGATTAGTAAATCTACTAGGCTATTGTTCCTTAATTCTTGCTAAACTATCCACTAAAGCAGCTAAGGATTCTACTCTCTATTTAACACTAAATTTGTTTAAAAAAATTAATAAGTTCATACTTCTAAAACCTGCAAGAGGTTGTGCTTTTATTAAAAGATGAATATTATTTAGCCTTTTTGAGGCATCAGCAAAACCCTTAACAAAGATAAGTATGTTTCACTGGCCATGCTCCAAAGATGAAGCTAGAAACTTTAACAATATTACTATAAATGTAGTTTGTACCAATGTGCCAAGGTTTTGTCCACATAGCTTGTCACTTTTTGGAGGTATTAACTATTAGTGCACCTCAGTTTGTTAATGCTTTTACTGACACGTTATCTAGACAATGTCTTCCAGTGTGGAGGACAAATGCAGTCTGCGGGCTAATGCCTAGCAAAGCAAATTGAGAGTGGGAATGTCTGGACAATCTTGTAGCATCAAGAAGAATGGTGTGCTTGCAGAATTTCTTCTTGCCACCTATTTGACAGATTCTAACTGGACTAGGAAGATTTACTGTTAGATACCACACAAAATGATGGAGACAATGTGAATTCCAGAGAACTGATAAGATTATGTTACATGTACAAGAAATCCGCTGGTAAACATGATTTTTGCTGGAAGTGTATCAGTCAACAAAATAAAAAGCTATTCTTACCAAGTAGTATGGTTCTCTTACTTCACAGTTCTCCAGACGTGGTTTCTGGACCAGCAGTCTTAGTTTCTGGTTAGAAATGCAGATTCTCAGGCCCTACCCAGCCCTAGAGAACAGGAACTCTAGGGCCGGGTCCAGCAGTCTGCATTCCACCAGTCCTTCAGATGATTCTGATGCATGTTAAAGTCTGGAAACCATCGTCTTCAATCCAAATCAGGACTGGGGGCAACGGTAGCTTTTCAGTTCTGTAATTACCTAGGAGGCTATGTTGGGAGATCTCAAAATATCAAATATGACTGTCGGATTTTCTATAGATGGATGTTTTGTCTGGATAGATAGACAACTGATGACAATTTTTTCATTAACTAAGTCATTTACCAAATATTTTCTGAATGCTCACAGTCTAGGCAGTAGAAAAGTAACAGTGAATAAGAAAGAAAAGAGTTCTGCTCCACAGGGTACCATTTTGGGCACAATATTTTATACATATGAACACTTCAGGTGGAATGCCACTGGTGGATGAAAGGAACATAAACGATCCTGTTTGGTTAATGCCTACTTTCCCTAGATTTTTTCCTTCAGCATTCCAGTTTATTTTGTAATACATACTACCTGTAGAAAAAGGTCAGCCCTGTTAACAATATCTTATTGTTAACAAATAAAGAAAACTTAGGAGCAATATGTGACTTCATAAAATTTATTTGATTGCTAGTGTCCATTCAATTTAGTGGTTTTGTTACAGGCAAAATAGGAAATGAAGCATATTTTAATTCTCTTTTCATTTCCTATAGTTCTTAACACATATGGTAGGAGAACAGAAACTTGAATGAAGAAGCCATAAAAACTGGACTTGTTTATTCACATAAGGGAACTAAATCCTTCCTTTTCTGTCACTGTGAATAATCGTGAAAGTAATTATTAGACACCAGTTGGCATATGAGGTTTTTGTGAACATTTTATATGTTAATAAGGCACTGTTTATGGTCCCAGAAATGTCTCCTTTCTCAGATACCTTCAAAAAACAAAGGGTTGTTTTTTAGAAGAAACTGTCAGGCTTCCTCTCTGGCCAGGCACAGGGAATCCAGAATCACTTGTGTTTGAGCTTAGACCAATGCGGTACACTTTTTTTTTTTTTTTCCCTGAGGC
>PVKM010030375.1:0-17321 GCA_004027735.1 Carollia perspicillata
CCTTTGAACTTCACTGAAGCACAATAGCTTCCCTGCGACATCGCCGGGGCTCCCTAGGATGCATTCCTGACACTTCACGGGTCGCTGGTCCCTTTCTCTTTGCCGCAGCCAAAGGGGCGAATGTCTGGGACAGAAAATGACTTTCGAAGACACTGAAAGGTTTACCGTGTCTAGGGCAACTTCTGAACTTTTGCGGTTATCTCAGGAAAATGCGCTTTCCTACCGGTAGCTTAAATCAGGATCCCCTCCTTCTGGCCTCCTTCCCTTCTTCTTATCCCAGAGGAGGGGGGAGTCTAACAGGTGGGCATTGGGGGGACCGGAGAGTCCCAGAGTTACACTGGTAACTGAAGGGAAAGGTTAAGGGCAGCAGAGCGCCCCTGTTCCTCCTAAGGAAGTCAGACTAGCTCGAATGGGTGATCTTCACGTAGCTGCCCTAAAGGATTGTTTGAAAGGTTAGACAAGGAAATCCATAGAAAATGTTTAACACAGTATTTGGCTACAGTAATTGCTCAATAAATATGTTATAATTAATGTTACACGCATTTACTCATTTTTTCTGAAATTCCTTAGTGGAGTCTCAAACATTCATATGGGTTGTAAATCTTTCTCATTTAATTAATTGTAGAACAGAGTAATGTTGCAGCTACTGGGCTAGATTCTATTTATCTTTTACATGCACCGTTGTAGCTTTATTTTCACATTGGTTAAACAGAGCTAAGGGGTGTGAACTTGATTTGTCTTTATTAGCTTCAGACTTTTGCCCTTTGTGGCTTTTCACTTTGCCCTTGTAGCCTGCACCTGTTCCGATCAGACTTGACTCTTAATTCCTTTTGATGTGATTTTTCCCACTAAGCACATTCGATAAAACTTCAAAAATAGTATTTCCTCCTGATCCAGAAGGCGGAGTGCTCTGCTGGCCCCTGGGCTGCTCCCTGCCTCTCCCAGGTCCTCGGTTTCTAACTGGGAAAACTCGCTGTGCCTCCTCCTACCTTGAGTTGCGGACACCGGGTGTTACGGCTGTTGTAATGTCACAGCGAACACAGCGTCCCGGGTGATAGCTGACTTCCTTTCAGTCTTCCTGGTGAAACTTGTAACTCTAGTAGTGAAACGAGGCCTGTGGAGAAGTAAAGTTTATTTGGGGGTATCAAGGTTTCTTTTTTTTTTTTTTTTTCTTCTTCTTCTTACAGGGAAGAGTGAAAAAGAATGCCACGGTTTAGGGAAAGCCAGGAGACAAATTTTATAGGCCTCGGTGTTAATCTGCCCTTAGGCTCCTATAGAATCGCTCTGTTTGCTTTCCAGTGAGGGGACTAGCGGTAATTGTTACCTGGTGAATTCAGCACACTCACCGAGCTAACTGAACCAAAGCCCGTGGCTGAGGAAGGAGCTGAATGAGTAAGATGTAGCTTCTGGGAGCTTATTCATCTGCAAAAGCTGGAAAAGCATGTGACAGGCTTTGGATGGGAGCGCCTCACTCTCTGAACAAGTTATTTTTACTAGATCCTTCTGAAGTGCTTATCTGTCTCTTTGAACGCCTCCCACAGCACCCTTAATCGAAGGGGGTGTCGTTTCATTTCTCTTCCTGTAACCTAAAATTGCACATGAGCTTGTGGGTAACCTTATCTTAACTGCTTCATAGTGTAGTTAGAATCAAGTGAAATCTCTGAAAGATTTCTACGTGGACTACTAATTCAACACCTCCTCTATCCTGGGAGGACTTAGTTACAGCTTTTACATATTTCTATATTATACTTCTTCTTAATGGGTTTGGCCCCAAATTCTAGCTAATGAGAAGGATCTGGATTCAGCCCCCCCCCCCCCCCGCCCCCGCAAGTCTATGAGGTCACTCTTTCTCAGCTTCAGGCCTCCCTCAGGTGGGGGAAGCTCACCACCTTTGGCTTTGATGGCTGTGTCTAGCTGTAGCAGGTAGGAGCTCTTGGGAAGGAGCTTTGGGTTCTCTCCGTAAACACCCCCCCTCCAGGCCTGGAGTTGACATAGACCCATTAGCAGGTCTCTCTGGCTGAGAGTTCCCATCGAAGGGGTTTTTGCCTCTCCATTTCTTTATCATGCTATGAAGCTGACTGGAAAGATCTTGTCAAATTTGTTTCAAAAATCCCAACATGCTGAACAGATGTTGGTATGATTAGGCTGGATGAGCAAAAAACATGTATGGCCATATCCGTCTCCAAAATAAACCAATTTCCACATTGCTTTTGATCTTATCCCGTTCTGTTTTCTGTAAGACAGACTTCTACCGCAAATATTAATTGATATTAAGTCAACAAGTGCCGAGGGCCTGGTCACGGGGGACTAAGGAGGAGGGGAAGAAACAAAAGGGGTCTCTCTCCCTGGCAGCAAGCGAGAGTCTTGTTTGGTCAGACCCTTGGGGAACAGTGCAAGGCAATATATAAGTAATTGCTATATTATGTAGAGTAGATTTTAAGGGTTATGGAATGGGAAAAAGGATTATTACAACATTTCTAGTGTCTCGAAGTGTGGGCGTTAGAACTGTTTCATGCAAGTCCTCTCTATTCTGAGGCTATTCACTGCCATTGAGAGTTCCTGCTTTCTTGAAGCAATGGTAATGGTTAATGTTTTCTGAGTACCTACTGTGAGTCAGGGGGCTGGTCTAAGACCTTTACTGATATCAATCAGTGATCCTCACCACACACCTCTGAAGCGGATGTACTTCTTTTCTCCATTTTACACCAGAGGAAACCGAGGCGGAGGGGCTAGTACCCACCCAGAGGGACCTCTGCTCAGTTCCTTCCTCCTTTTGCTGTGGCGGACCTGTCGTGAAGGGAGCTGGGGGGAGGCCATGTTACATTCTGGGGAGAGAACCTACGTTCGTTCTAATTCTGGTTTCTTCTTACCTGCTTACCTGTGTAGGTAGGACCTTGGACAAATTGCTTAGCCTGCCACGGCTTCTCAAGTGTAAAATGGGGCAGGATTGTTAGAAGGATTTAAGTGCCTCCTATGCAGTAGGTGTTCAGTGAATGGGAACCACTGTTTATTAAAAGTGTGGTGAAATCATGATCATATTCTCCACCCAAAGAGAACTATTAGAAGGGTACAGGAAAGGAGCATGTCTGTCTGGGTCGGTATTGCAGTGTGGAGCACAGTATGAGGCTTTTGTGGAATGTTTGTGGACCAGATGCATGGAAGGGTGGAATAGGACAGGGATCAGAAGGGCCCTTGCAGCAGAGGAAAGCAGGATCGTTTTCCAGCGGAGTTATTCTTAGCCTTACTCATCATCCGCTAATCGAAACAGTCCTTTTCTTAGCCTGCCCCCCACCATTTGTGCTGGTAACGGTCACCACGTGAATTTTTTCTTTGACAAACAGGAGCAAAGAGACAGGGAAGCTGTCTCTTTCTGCCACGGAGATTTTAACAGTAAACACTCACTGCATCATTACTCCTGCCTTGTATTCCAGACAATAGTAAAGGACATTGAAACATCACTGTGTCAACACAAAGAAAGAACTCTGTAATTTTACCCCATATTAATACATTGTTGCACGGAAGGTACTATCATTAGATGCCAATCTATTAAAAGGGCCCCAGAGACCAAACACTGGCACAATTATTTATTCTTCAATTATTTATTCAGTTCTAAGGGTGGAATGCTGACGCACACTGCGAAATGCACCACCTACCAATTTACTGAAATGGAATGACGGAATCATTTGCAGACTGAAGTAGCTTTTTATTGACACTGTTTTTATGTATTTAAATTCTTACTTTCCCAGCTTAACTCTGTTTGCTCTACCCACTCAGATGACTGAAATGAGAGACCAGTTTTGTTCACAAAGCTACTTCAAAACAAATAAATTAGCATTTAGTCTGAAAGGGTCAGATCACAAATGGAGGTTTTGAAAACAGCCTCTGGAACATCCAAATCACATTCTTAATATTTTATACGGTTCTTATATTTAGATTGGATATTTTATGTAAAGTCTTTTTTCCCCCGTTTTAGCGCTTGGACCTCTTGAGCTCCCATTTCTAGCTGAGTTGCTGAGAACAGGTGCACTTAGGCCCCATTTACAGTAAGTAATTTCAATTTAATTTATCTCCAGGGAGGTTACCAGAAAGCGCCTGCCCTCGTCTCTTGTCAACTTAATGTACCGATAGGTGCTGTTCTTGTGATCCCGACACATTATTCGTCCACGATAAAATACAGTTCCCGTGAATGTGCACGTACCTGTCATGAGAGAATAAGTTTGGGCTCAACTCCCAAAGTTTGAGAGATTACTCGTATGTTTGTGTTGACACCAGAATCCCAAAACTGAAGCTTTCCCCAGATGCTCTGACTTTCTTCAGAGATCACTTTCCGTTTTCCTTGAATCAGTTATTTTTAGTTGTGATTTTTCAAATTCTTAGGTAAGCCTTTTGAGATTTCTAAAGAAAAATCATTTTCATTTATGTTATCTTCCGTATATCCTTCTGCAAATGCTAGTTGATTTGGGGGGCTTGCTAACATAAACAGCAGTCCTAAGACCCATGGCGAACGTCCAGCCTTTTAGGAGATAGTTTTTGAAATAGCTGTGATACTTACTCCGGGCATGGTGTATGTCGTAGGCATGCATTCATTCATGATACATATGGACATACATATAGAAATCTTGAGACTCTCAGATAAACACACATAAACAATTTAGAAATATGTTCCTGGAGTAAAAGTGTACCATCAGTGCAGTGTTTTTGTATACATCGACTTTACTGATATTTTAAAAAATTCAAAGTTTTTATGATCGCGTTAAACTTGGACAGAATCAGATATATCTCCTGTTGGTAGTAGTGACAACGTAAAAGTGATCACATGTTTTTGTTTAAAGTCTTGTTCTCATGGGTCAAGCGGGTACGTAAGGCTGTCATCTAGTTCGCGAAGGTCTTGTCAGAATGAAATGAGCTAATATAGTACAAACCCGGAGCATCCTTAGCCTGTACAGAAAGATCATTGTATTATTACATTATTACAAGAGGTTGACTTTCATCCTTGGGTCTTACTGTGAATCATTTTGCGGCACCAAGCAGGGTGCAGAGTAGTGGATGAGAAAAACCCTTGCAAGTGGGTACCATTGCTACAGAGCGTCTTTGCCCATGTGGGCTGTTTCCTGGAGATAAAGTCGGCCATCCAGATGTCCTTCCGTGTTACTTGATTTCTGCAATACCTCCCTTCCTGTTTGTCTCCACTAGCTCTAAATCTCTGTTCCTTCCAAGTAGATGCTCCACCACTTGGACTTCGCCAGAATGTGCTCTTCGTTTCCTTTTCAGCGAAACCAGAGAATTTTATGACTTGCCAGTGGGAGAGGGTGCCTCGTTTACAAGATTGACCTCCAGCAGAAGTTCTGAAATGACCAGTCTAGAGAGGAGAAAATTGAGTCGGCGTAAGGAAACGGGAGCAGACGTTGACGCTGCCCGAGTGCCTGGTGTGAGACTGCCTTTTGGTTCTATTGGAAGAACCCTTAAGCTAAAAATGATAGGTCGTTGCCTCTCTTCGTGTAAAGCATTACACGTGAAGTTAACCTGTGCTACCTAATACTGACCGAGCCAAGGCGTGTCCAAACAGAAAGATCTAAATGGCTTACTTGCACCTTCCTGGTGTGTCCTTTCTCACTCTCTCTCTTGTTACTTCACACTGCTCGCTGCTTCTGGTGAGTCTAAGCTATGTTTAGGTAAATGCTGTGAGCCAGACTCTGTGATGGGGGCCCAGGGTGGTCCCGGGGCAAGGCCTTCAACAGCAGGTTAGCCTGGCCTTGCTTACCCTTGAACCCTGTCCGGGGAGGTAAGAATGGCAGCTGCCACGCTCGGGCCTTACACTTAAACTGAACAAGAAACAATGGTGATGTCAGTAATGAAAAACGGTGCTTCTAGGAAATTGGAGACCAATCTTTTGTCTGTTGACTATCAAAAATATTTACAATTAAAGATTATTTTAAAAATTGTATCGAACGTTTGTGGTTTACTGGGCATGTACACTTGGAGTAAGGTGCTTTTTGTAACACATTCTGGTTCCTAAACAAGAGGCAATGTTTATTCCAATTACAGGTGTCATGCAGATTTCTCAATTCTAGTTTCTGCTTATCTTGAATGGGACTGCATTAGCCAAACTGTGTAACATGTGGTTAAAACCCAATGTAATTTTTCTTTTAAGGCAAGTGAGATTTGAGAAATGTATTTACATTTTTGAGCTTTCTTTCAAGATGCCAAGGAAAGGCTGATCATATTGCCTATTGAGGATGATCATATTGTTAGGGATTCGGACTTTGAGTCAGCGAGACCTGAGTTCCAGGCCCAGCTCTGGTGGATATGGGCTCCGTTGCCACACGACCTTGCTGCACCAGTTTGCTTAGGTGCAAAATGAGAATAAGAACATCTCCATTGTAAGAAGGGTGAGGATTAAGTGGAGTGTGTTTCCAAAGATCTGAATCCACACGGGGGCCCTGTGTCAGGTAGTTGTAGTAACAGATTTGTTACCGTTATGGCGGGTGCTCTGAATATAGGCCTCCATGGCTACTTGTTGTAGATGGTGAGTTAGGTTCACCTTCCACACTGAGGAAATAAATGATTTGCTTCCCTTTCATAGTCATCACTTGGTTGATCCAACCTTGCAAAGCTTCCATACAGCATGGGGCTTATGAATCATGGATCAAAACAAATGTTACCAAGCCAAAAAAAGATTAGCAGAAGTTGCCCATATCAAGATAAGGTCTCTGGTGTAATGTGCAATTTCTGAAAACCAACCAGCATTTAACGGGCCTTTTCCCCACAGAGATAAGATTGCTGGATGGTTACTTTGCAATTTTAGTAATTGGAAGAGAATAATTCCCATAATTTCCAATTAGCATTGATCTGACCGCTGCTTCAGTCTGGGATGAATGCCCTTGGTCGCGCTTCGATTTGCTCAGCTGAGGTGTGTGTAGCTCAGTCCAATGGACAAGGAACGGAGAATAAATAGCCCATCTCTGAAGCAGATCAGTCAGTCAGCCCATGAACACTTATCTCCTTCCTGTTAGGGTGTCCTTTGTCACTCTCTCGTGGCTTCGTATGACCTGCTCCTCCCAGGGAGTCCGAGCCGTGGTTCTCTGAGCCGGAACTGCCACTTCATGAACACTTGCTGTGAGCCAGATGCTCCCCTGGTCGGGGGCGCGCATGCTCGGGGAGGAAGGGCTCTCCAGTGGGCTTGAAGGTCTCACAAGGTCACTTCCACTACACTCATGCTCAGAGCATGTCGCCTGACTGAACCCACAGGCAATGAGCGTGGGGACTTCTCTGGGGTGTGTGTGTAGGGGGAGGAACATCATGCCACGTCACCAACATCGACCCAGGACTCGGAGGTGGCAGCAGTCTTTTCTCTGTGTGTCATCGAGGAGCTGACATTTGTCAAACACATGTTGGGTGGCCAAGTTTCCACTTTCTAGAAACATGTTCTTCCTAAAGTTTAGCTTCTTTGACCACACAAGTATATCCATAAAATTATCTAATTTTCAAAAAGTTTCGGTGGATAATGGAAAAAACCTTTTAAAACAGGGCAGGACAGGAGCTTCATTCGAACTGGAGTGGAGGAGGCTGAGGACGGTCTTTAGGATTTGAGTACAGGGTCTTCCCACTCCCTTCTGTCCAAATGGGACAGTTGAGACCAAAAGATTTCAGTCGCGTGTGCACAGATGAGCAGATTTTAGGGACAGAAGGAGGGCTCCAGTCCTTCCTGTAGCCTCGCTGGCCAGTTGGAAGAATCGGGACAGGAGGAGCATCAAAAAATGCCTGCCCGCCACATCGTGTCTGCTAAATTTTCCCTACACACAAGGATGCTCAGATTGTTCACAACTTCTCCTGGTTGTGCTTGGTTTATAGAAATGTGTGAATCAACCCATTCTTTTTCTTTAGCCACTTCCCCAGGCGTAAGTTCAAAATGTGGAGGTTATTTTTTTCCTGAATGCCTTCACATACCATGCAATTTTAAGATAAGCACCAGATTCTTAAATTCATGTGGTGAAACCCCTTAAATGTTTTTCTGATGTGAAGCTAGAGAAGAAAGAGAGAATTGGTACATTTTTGAACACCCGTTTGTGGAATTACCTTGTTCCGGGTTTTTCTGGTCTTTTTGTTTCTGCCATTCAGGTTCTCCCTTGGTGTGTCCTGGGCCCATGTTAGAGTGTTTCTGGAAGGTTATCCTTTGGCTCCTGGGGAATCAGGAGCCATTTCAGAGATGCCATCTGGAGGCATGATTAAAAGCATATATTTTGTTTACATATGTTAATCCTCACCTGATGATATGTTTATAGATTTTAGAGAGAGGAAGGGGGAGAGACAGAAACATCTATCGGTTGCCTCCTGTGTGCGTCCTGCAACCTAGGTATGTGCCCCAACTGGGAATTGAACCCATAACCTTTTTGATGTGCAGGATGATGCTCCAACCAGCTGAGCCATTCAGCCCGGGCTAAGAACATATTTAAAAGCGTGTACCTCTGCTATGACTCAGTGTATGATGTTCGTCTCCATGTAAGAACAGTAATGTAAGAACTGAGGTTAATACTTCAAGAAAAACCCACAGCAAAACAGACTGCTGCACTTGACTTGTGATCTCCCAGGTGAATCTAATGGCAAAGTGAAGGCCAGAACTTGTAGCAAACACTGCGGTGTTATTTGTAAGAGGGCCTTTAGTGTGTCGTGGTTGTTCTCCCACAGAGAGGTAAAGCAATTTGTTTCAAAGCCCCACAGAGCAAAACATCTGCATGTGGTCCGTGGTGGGAACTGGAGCAGATGCAGTGAACTTGGTGGTCACGTTCGTTGCCCTGTTTCCACACCGTCCAAACTGTGATTGTGTGTGGTTAGCGTTTCAGCAAAGCTTTGGAAAAGGCCTCATCCACTTTTGTGAAAGGTAGAAAAGTAACTAGCTTCTTTCAGTGAATACTGCAAGGCTTGCTGCAGAGTACACCTTTCATACAAATACACCTCGATGAACTGCAGTGGAAAATACAGGTTTGTGACGATTTCGGATGATGTGTGATTGCCTTGATTAGCACTATAGTTACCAAGCCAGATACTCACGTCTTTGTTTTAAAAGAGAACTTGAGGTTTTTAAAAAATTGTTATTATAACTGCCAGTTGCTTAATCTCTACCATCTTTAGACTTAAAAAAAATAAAAAAAGAATTTCCACCTAATCTGTGCTTGTGCGTGCCAGTGATGGCACGTTTTAAGAGTAACTCGAGTTTAAAAAAACAACAACTCTACAAGCCATCATCTGTTTAGAAAGCTGGCTTTTAATTATTTCAGGTAGAGATGAGATATTTTCTTCTTCTGCTTTCTGGACTTATACCCTTGACCTATACCCTTGCCTACCTTCTAGAAGGTAGGCATCTATATTATTTTGAGTTTATGAATTTATAATAACCTAGTAATAGTTATGGGCTGGTTGGGGAGTAGAGGGATAGCTAAATGGCAAAAAAAATATTAAGCAGAATAAATTGTGCATTCTTATTTTTGACAAATAATCTAGTATACGCTATCCTTGCTTTCATCAATTCTCATAGAGAACTTCTCTTTCCGAAATACTTCTCTTCTTTAAACACTGGTGTTTAAATTCTTGTTTATAAGCTTTCTGTACTTGCCTCTTTCCTGTAAGCAAAAGAAAAAACCAAGCTTTGAGGTGTAGTTCTTTCTACATTGGCCCTATTCATTCTTCCCAGGCATCCTTACCTCTGTTACTCTTGAATGTTGCACCTTCCTGGCCTGGTCACTAGGCTGTATCCCTTCTGCTTTGGATGCCTTGAAAATCCTCCCCTTCCACCAGCTGGTAACGTTCTGTTGATTTATGTAGTTTTAGATCCTGTGTCCTCTCGTTGCCAAGTCTTGGTATAAGCCCTAGGTTAGGCTGGCCTGGACAGTTCTCCTTCACTTTCTGAGCCCTGGGGCAGTCCTTCAGGAAAGCAGTTTGTGCCCCATGGGGAAGTCTGTGTCTCCAAGTTTACCTTACCTCCTCACTAGGATACAGCTTATTCAGCTTGGGATCTCCGGCTCACCAGAGGCACAGGCCTCCTGTGGGCCAAGTCAATGAATGAATGAACCTTCAGTGCAGTGCAGCAGGTACCAGAGGATCTCTTCACAGAGCCTCTGTGTCAGCTGGGAAGGATGGTTAGATGCAGAGATTGGAAGGACCAGGAAGCTGGAAAAAAGTCACCGAGTGTGTGTGGATGTCCCTTCAGTTAACCCCGTAAAATGAATGAATGCGCCTTGACAATCAGAGTCTTTTTTGTGTTTTTAGTAAAGCTTTGTCGTGAGAAGCCATTTCTCCTCCCTAAGGTTTCTGTGGAATTGCTTTCTGTGTTAGGATAATCACTTTTTGGAGTTTTGAAATTTTAAAATCAAAATATTTTATCACTTTACTTTCTCAGGTTCTTGTCCTAAAAAAATGGGGACAGTGTCCCTGCTATTAATTTATAGTGAGGCAGACAGAATAGAAATATTATTTGATCTACAGATCTTCTGCATAGATGCACAACTCTCAGTTTCTTGGACTTTTTACTAGAAACCAGCCTGTACTTTTAAAATCTTGGAATGTTATTTGGCTGACCAACTAAATAAAAACTTAGCTTGCTCCTTTCAGATGATTTATGGTTGAATCTCGAGGTTCAAGTTGAACAAAGTGCTTTTCAGACTACCCCAGAGACCTAGCCAATTCCGCTGCTCACCCCAGAGCGTGCTGAGTCAGCCATGGGGGATATACCTTATTTTACGTTTGGACGTTTGGGTGGAAAGCTTGGGGAACTGATCTTTGTGGGTTATGAAATGGTTTTGGGTGTGTAATGAGCCACGCCATGATTCTACACAGATGAACAGTTCTATTAGCACATTTTCTAGGAAATGTATCTGCTGGTTACTCTTCAATTGAACCAAATGCAAACAATCTTTTTAAAACATTTTTTTACAAAAGACTTTATTTATTTTTGGAGAGCGGGAAGGGAAGGAGAAACATTGATGTGAGAAACACAAAACATCAGTCCGTTGTCTGTCTTAGGCACCGCGACAGTGGGCAAGGTTGGGGGGGGGTGTGGGGGTGTGGACCAAAACCCAGGCATGTGCCCTTGACTAGAAATGGAACCGGACCCTTTGGCTCTGCCGGTCCAGGCCCAACCAACTGAGCCACACCAATCGGGGCCAAACACAATCTTGCAACCGCACCACCTACCACTCCCAGCTGAAAGACTCTTGATATACAAATGTCTCCCTTTCACTGAAGTGGCTGCCAAAGGAATCCCCTTCCCTGTTGTGGTTGAATGTGCTTTTAAGTTTGGCATGGATTGTCTTTGCTGATAATAGTAAAACAATAGCAGGGATTTGAGCCTTTGTGGAATGTGAGTGCCAGCGCCCCTGCCAAGCGCTTTGTGTGCGGCAGTTCATTCATTCTCACTACAGTTCTCTGAGAATGGCTGATTTTAGATGAGAAGCCAGGGCAGTGGGGGGAGGGCAGGAGCTCGCCCCAAGCCCCCCCCACCCCCTTTACTGCCCCCCCCCACCCCGGCCCCAGGCTGCAGACTCGGACTTTGGGGGAGCCTGTGTCTCTGTGACGCTGCTCCGTCTGTCCTTTCAGGCCCAGGCTTCATGCCTGCGAATCCCTTTTGCTTGAGAACATCCATTCCATTGCGCAGCCATTTCTGCTTCTCTCGCCTTCTCGTGATGTCAAGAAAGAAAAGGATACTAGGCAGTGTTTTTCATAATAGAAAGCAGATGGGGACGTATCTTCCTCACACTGCTGTCCTCGGTGAAGAATAATAGCTGTGCTCCACAGACTCTGACGGTGTGATTTTCACCTGGAGCGCCTGAGCTGGGTGGTGTTCCAGCTTGTTCTTGGACGTGCTGATACAGCCCCTTCACTGCTCAAGGTATGTACTTCTCAGCGGCTTCTCCTTTAACCCAAGCACTGTCTTATACTACGACCTGGAAAACGCGGGCATTCTGAGCAAACCCAAATGTCGGTGGCCTTTACCAGCGGAGGCTCCTCAGTCCCACCAGCCTCCAGCCGAGAAGTGTGCTAGGGGGAAACCGCTGAGGAAGCATTGCACAAAGTGTGTACCCCCTCAAGTGAGCCTCGGGGGCCCCTGCGTACTGGCTTTCTAGGAAGACCCGTTCGTGGTTGCAATCTTGAATGTTCTCAGGGCCCAAGCAGGCATTGTGAGTACAGGGCAGAGGGGAAACTTCTTTTGCAGAAGGAGGGTGGGAGGTGGGCAAAATCATCGGCTCCTTCCTGAGATGTTGGAAATGTGGAATTTTAGGGGAATCTCCCAGTTTTCAAAAACTGGCAGCGATCCAGACATTTGAGAGTCTCTGCGGGCCAGAGCAAACACGTCTGTGAGCCAAAGCCAGCCTGCAGGAGCCCGCCAGTGACCACTGGTTCCAGGCAGGTCGGTACATGGACTTAGTGGTAGTTGACTAAATGGAATCCGGGAAAGATTTGTTTTACTTTGGGGGTAAGAACATGTCTTACAAAAGGAGGTTGCTTGTTCATTATTACTCGAGTTGTTTTTTTTTTCATCTTGCAAAACATCGGAAACTTAGCAGCCTTGGGGCACGTGGTGCACGGCCCAGCCATCTGTGTGTCAGTAGTGTTCGCTGTGAAGACCGGTCTCCATGGCTCCGTGTGGATCTAGTGTGTGGATGAGCCATGGGCATGGGGTGGTAGAAACGTGCGCTTTAATGAACAGTTTTTGGTGCCTGTGTCCAGGTGCCTGAGATCGAAAGTGAATTCATAACTGGACCAGTAGCATGTATGCATTGGGACTCTGAACTGGGCTTTGTTCTCTGTAGTATTCTATTTATCAGCCAAGTTTCAAAAAAAGTAGAACCATAGCAAGGGTGATGGGGTGAAGGAATTTACTGTAGAAATTGAGTCTTCCTCAAAGAGAAGAGGGGCTGGGGAAGTGAAGGTCTCACGGGGTGGGAAGGGGAGGAGGGGGAGCCAGAGGGTAAGAGAAAGTCTCACCAGGAGGCCACACCATAGGCTGAAGCCAATGAGAAGTATTTAAGGAGAGGCCGCCTCTGCCTCTGCAGTCTGTACCCAGATATCTGGTGGTGGGCTGGGACCCTGTTGGTCAGCGGGGTCACTGATTGGGAAGGAGAGGGGGTGAGAGCTGAAGTCAGCAAGAATAAGCGAAGACCCACCGGGCACTGTCCATTTGCCCACCGACCTTCTTAGAGGGATGGACTGGACTTCACTTCTGCCTTCCCAATCTGGCACAGACTCCTCAGATTTCCAGTTACAACTGGACCACAGGGGAAGGGCGCTCTGTCAAACGGGAGTTCCCAGCCAACCAAGCTGGCACAGGACCATCAGCCTGCCCTGTGAATGGGAATGAGTGAGTGCGTCTTTGGACCGGTGCTGCTGAGAGCTCTGGCCTCTCAGAGAGCGCTTCCCGCTCCAGGTGCCAGGGTTGGGGACTCTGCCTTGGCCAGGCCGAAGGCAGAGTGTTTTCCCCTTTAGAGAATCGAACAACATGTTATCAGCCATTTACATGCACATTAAGGTGAATTACTTTATCCGATCTTTTTTCCTGGAAGATTTTGGTGCGATGGGTTGGAGGTAAAAGGGAATTTGGGACCATCATGCAGAGAAGCAGAGCGGGGACCCAGAGAAAGTTTGGAGGTTGGGGAGGAAGGGGAATTCAGTTGTACCTTGGGCTCAACCCACACAAATACCCAGTCTGCCTTCCTATCTCTCTGTCAGTCAGGCCCTCCTATCATCCACCAGTCATATATACAGTACCTAAATCTATTCATATTGCTTCATATACATGTATCTAGCTAGATCTACATATAGTCTAACCTACATCAAAAGCTTTTCAATGGAAAATGTTATAGGTTTTTGACCCATTTTATGTTAAAAGCATTTTGTATCAAGTAGATATAGTGGTCCTTTTTAGAAAGAAGTTTTAGTGCTGGAAATGCTCACACCAAATAAACTCAAACCAGTTTCAGATACTTGTCTTTTTCAACCAGTTAGTGAGATCTTCGGTTTCTCTCCACATGAGGAGGTACTGGGATAAATCAGAACTCCTGCTACCTACTTTGTCCACCCTTTGCCTGACTACAGAGCTCTTGTTGAAGGGTTAAATCTTCGGCCCTGGCTGATGTGGCTCAGTGGATTGAGCGCTGGCCTTCAAACCAGGGCGTTGCTGGTTCGATTCCCTGTCTAGGACACATGCCTGGGTTGCAGGCCGGGTCAGTGGAGGGTGCATGAGAGGCAACTAACTACACATTAACGTTTCTCTCCCTCTTTTTCTCCCTCCTTTCTCTCTGAAAATAAATTTTAAAAAAATCTTTTTTTTTTAAAAAAAGAGTTAAATCTTGGCAACAAAGGGAAACATATTTGTAAGTTTATGTCTGAAGCTGGCCATTTTCTTCACAGTGTGAAATGATTTTAGGTGATACTTCAACTACTTGTTGAGCTATTGGCTTCTGTACCTCTGGACTGGTGGATAATAGGACTGCTGAACAAGATAAGGTAAATTACTTTCCAAGCTGAGGACATTAATTTGGAAGTCCCAGAGTACAAACAACCAAACTCTTTCTTAGCACATTCTCAGTCTGGTAGATGGTTTTGAGTAAGTTTTTCTTGCCACAAACATGACCAAATTTCATTTTTCCTCCTTACATTGTATGTTTCTGCTGCGTTTTTATGTCTGTATGTGTCTGGATGGGGAGTCATGTGGTGTCGAAGTGTTCAGAGAGAGGTTATCATTGAGGAATGTTCTCCTGAAGCAACTAAGCATTCTGGGTAGAGATAGCAGTTTGCTCAGGTGCAGGTGGCTTAGGATAGATTTTTTAAAGAGAGCAGGTATTCATTGAACTCCTTCTTATGCTAGGCACTGACCTGGGTGCTTGGCCATCCTAGATGCTTAATGGGAAGACTGCCTACTAATCATGGCCCGGGCGTAGAACAAAAGAATGGAATTCAGACATTTGTGAATTCAACCCATCCCATTCATTACTTTAGCATGTATTTATTGAGCACCTATTATGTGCCTTGGGCTGAGTACTGAGGATATGGTGGTACGCAAAAAGACAGCCCTGTGGTAACTTACACTGTAGAAGGGGAACAGATAGTAATCAAAAGATCAGACAAACAATTACAGACATTAATTACTATGGTAAATGCACCGAGGAGACTTAAGTGGGGTTATGGGAGCAGGAATTCGGGCCTAGTCATCTAGGCTGGGAGAGGCAGCTTAGAGAAAGCCAGGATTTAGGGTGGGAGAATAGATTGTCCTCTCTGCCACATCGGTATTATTAAGCTGTCCGGCCCTCGGCATGCTGTAATTACAAAGGAGAGTGTCCTTGAGGATATCCTACTTTGCATCCCAGGGCCTGTTTTGGGGAAACCGAGTCACACCTCCAGGGCTGCATGGTAACAGGGCCCAGCTGGCTTACTTTGGGGGCCTCTTCTCCACGCTGAGTCGGACTCCTGAGCTCTCTCCAGCCATGCCTGCCAAGCCCACCAGGCACTTCATTCCCAGCCAGGGTCGGAAGCTCACACAGGTTCCCCTCCAGGCTCACCTGTCTGACAGAGCCCTTGACCGTCTGCTATGTCCTGTTGTTCCAAATACATCAATGGCTAGTACACCTGTCAACTCTTTTCATCGGAAGCTCTCTGTTCTGTCTGGGCCAGACCGCCCAGTGCAGGATCCTGTCCTGTCTTTCCGTGCAGGTGGTCACCCAGGTTCAAATTACACATGTTTCTTCTTCACCCACAGCCACTTCTCTTCCGGACACTCCCCTTTTCAGACTCGCCTGCACTTGTGCAGGTACCAGGGGTAGCTGTTGGGGGCTGGAGAGATGAAGGTGGGTGGGGTGGGGTAAATAAAGTGGTGTGCAGGGAGTATTCATCACAGTCTTCCTGGACACTAGTTGACTTCGCCGAGTCCATTCATGCCCTCCTTCACTCTGATGGATGAATGAACACACAGGTGACTCACAGTGAGCTGTGAGGTGGAGGGCTGCAGCGTGTGCTCACTAGTTCTGTCCTACAAAACCTGGAGAGGACGCTTGTATTAATGAATGTTTTTAGGCAGAATGTGTTGATTCTTCTGAGATTTCTGTCAAAACAATTTTCCCCCAAAGAATGCAGAGTTTAAACAAGGTTTGAGAAGCTTTGTGTTCGATCGTCATTTGTTTGATTTTGTCTGCTTTTGAAGTGTTAGCGTGATCACTTAAGGTAAAATCAGTATTGAGAAATTTGGTGGAAATAATAGAAATCTGTGCTTGAAAGCATAATGAGGCTTAGTCATTTTTCACAATAGATATTAACAGTGGTCATATCTTGCATTTATTGAACACTTATACATTGGGCACAGGGTAACTATTGTGTGTGGGGGGGTTATTAATATCATTTAATCTTCACAGTGGTCCTGTGTCGGAGGTTCTATTATCTTGGTTTTATACATAAGGAGAGTGAAGTAAGTGTAAATATTACTAAGGGGTGGGTCTAAATGACAAGCTAGGCCATTTGTCCTGGAAAAGTGTGCCCCTTTTCTGTGACATGTGCTCCTCTTCTGTCACATGTCTGTGACATGGCACTCAGTAAGAAATCAAAGTTTTGTTCTGATCTCCACTTCTTCATGCTGGAAAAAAGGTTCAAAATTTAACACAGTTTTATGATCTGGCAAAATTTTATTTGGATGCAGATGAATTTAAAAAGAGAATGGTGCCTCGTACACATCTGTTCATAGCCACTTTAGTTGTGATAGCCTTAAACTAGGCATAACACACATGTCTCTCAACATTTGGATAGATGGACCATGGCATATCCATACAATGGAATAATATCTAGCAGTAGGAGGGAATGAACTGTCGGTTGATACACTGACATGGGTGAGTCTCAAAATATGCTGAATGAAAGAATCCACAGGGGGAGAAAAGGCATATGTGCTAGATGACACCATTTAAATAAAGTTCTGGGAAATGCAAGTTAATTTGCAATGACAAAACACAGATCACAGGTCACCTGGGAATGGTTGAGGGTGGGTGGGGTGGTGGTCAAGAGAGGACTGTGAGGAAACTTCCAAGGGTGATGGATATATCAGTAGCTCGATTGTGGAGATGGTTTTATGAGCACATTTATGTCAAACTTAATCAAAATGTGCAAATTAAATATGTGCAGCTTATTGTATGTCAGTGGTACCTCCATAAAGCTGTTAAAATATATACACAGGAGAGGAAAGCCAGGAGAATGACGTGTTTATGTGTGTGGGGTAATAAAAGAGAAATTTGTACCGCGCGAACCTCATTCACAGAGTGGCCCCCGCATCCCAGAGTGTTTTTGCCCCATCA
>PVKM010030376.1:0-17316 GCA_004027735.1 Carollia perspicillata
ACGCTGATGAAGCTAGTACAGTTAAAACAGAAGGAGGGAGGGAGTAGCACGTTTGCATTTGGAGAAGTAATAGGGGGCGATATTGGGTGAGACCTTGTAAGTGAATACAGTGGGAGCCATTATTTCCGAGGTTCTGAGTGGAGGGATAAAACGTCCTGACTTTAGTTTTGAAAATATCACTCTGGATGCTTTGTTGAGAATTGATGAAGACCCTTTTGGAGGCAAAACAGCCTAAAATCAAACATAGTGCTACCCTGAGAGTCTTTAACACTGACCCAGACTATAAAAAAATAAGTCCCTGGCTTATATAAGAGCACAGACAACTGAGAGGGAAGTGAATGCATCTGTTTTACTGCAATTGATGTGGTTGTACGAATTGTGCAATGTGAATGTGCGGATATTACATTTGCTTATATTTTGACATGTTACATGCAGAATCCATAAGATGCTATAGTTTTCAAATATTGGCATAGAAAAACATCAACACTTGTCACAGACCTTGTAAAGTAAAACACACAGAGCGCTTTCTCTCACTACTAGAGAGGACACTTCAATTCACAGTCTTGTAAAAAAGCCTTGCGAACAGTTGGCCCTCAGCGGACCACAGGAGACTGCCTGCCGAAGATGGAGCAATTCAAAACAGCGTCCGCGGCAGATCCACTGAAAAAAATGAGACGGGGGTGCTCGGTGCCTGAGAACAAAACAAGTCGTTTTTATTCGTGGAAGAAATCTAACTAGGGAAGGCATGTCCCTCTAACAAGGGCAGGAGATTTGAACAAGTTTATATAAAGAGAAGGAGGTGGAAGAAAAAATAATCAGCTTTGTTTCTGAGTGAACTTTGCCTTTAGCCTCGTTAGCTTCAGAGTCACCTTTGCTTTCTTTCTGACACCATCATTTAGCTGAAACAAATCAAATTTGTCTGATAGCACAGCCTGACAGGAACCATAAGTGACTGCCAGGAGGCCTGGCTGCAGCCGCTGCTAGCCCCCTAGCAAGCACTTGTGCTGTGTCATTTGAATTTGTGCTTCAATGCATCTTTAAAACATTCCCACCGTATAACCTGATTAAAGTTGTGCCCCTTCTGTTCACTTGACTGCCGATGCTGAAGCGTCCTCCTGTTAGCACAGTCCACAAATTTTAACTCCAGCAGAAATATTTTTTTCAGAAAGAAATACTTATGAAAATAGGCATTTCTAACAGCCTTCATTTGATTAGCCCCCAGCATTTTATTGCCAATATCCCAGGCATCTCCGTCTACTCACTTTGGCTCCCGAGAAGCTTTTGTTTACTGAACTAAACTGTTAGTGTTTCTTGCTATCCTCCTCGTCTGCCCCTATTTTACTGTTTATAATATTTTCATAGTTTTATTCACAACTTGGCAATGGTCTTTCAAAGTGTTCTAGGCAAGTCCATATATTCAGTATACATTCAGTTTCAGTATATATTCTCAAGGAGGCTGACAGTTCTCTAAGGAAAACTAAACTATATGGACAGTTGGATATATATTTGGGAAACTGAAGAAATGACTTTGTTAAATATATATCAACCACTTTAATAGACAGGCATTGCAATTGGTATAATTCAGATTTTTAAATGTATGACAGGGAAGTTTCAGTTCTTGCAGAAAATAATGTTTCAACCAAGAAAAAACGCCATTTCTCACCTCCAATTTTATTTTTCCTCATACTAATATTAGCAATTCTCCCTATTACCACTCATTCTAGCAATACCTAGCCCCTAACTTTCTGGCCCTTCCTCTACTATTTTTCCATCTCAATTCAAATCATTCTCCTCTATTGTATGATGAGCAACTTAGCTTTTTTTTTTTCAATTTAAGCTCTCGTTCAGATTACTTCCACCATTTCAAATAACTCACTAAATTATTTTTTCCAGACAAATAATGTGTTCTATTTCCTTGTTAACTTGCACCTCACCAAAGAGCGTAAATGTATTCTCAGCAGCTAAATACAATTGCTTGAACCATAATGGCTCCTTTTGAGAATCTTCTTTAGTCTAAAAGATGAAATAATTTCTTAAAGATTTTTGAAATGACATTTTTAGGGAGGGGGATTCAATTTGAGTTTCCAGGCCTTAAAAGGCTTTGTTTTAAAATAAGTATTTTAAAATCTTCTTGGGGTAATCTAAAAAAGATTTAGAGAGTTCAAAGACATGTCTCAGTTTTTAAATGACACAGTTGGTAAATACTGAAGACAACAAAATATGCAAAACCTTTAACCCTTTTGTTATTCGATTGATTGTACAATAAAGAAAAGAAATCATCGTAGTACTGGAGCACAGCAAAGACTCAAAAACTATTTGGCAAAATGGTTGGAGAATAGTTTACCGAATAGGGAGGGGCAAATAGCCCTTCACGCCTGGTTCTTTCAGGCGCCTGAGGAAGAAGGCATTGTGAGCCGGCCCCAGGAGCAGCGCTCAGAGGTATGGCACCTTCTGTAAGCCTGCCAGAAATTTAGCATAAGAAAGAATGATGTGTTTGTTTCAGCAAGTGTAAGATAATCATTTCACCTGCCTTTACTGGAAAATTTTTAAAAAAGGCAAACTCTTTACTATCAGGATGAAGCATGAATGATTATGACATTGCCTCAAATCTGAGTAACTGGATTGTAAAATTCAAAATGGTGATAGCATTTAAGTTCTACTTTATAAAATGTCAGGTTAAGTTCTTTCCACCAGTCACATTTGGGTCAATCTGCAATTTTTTTAAAAACTGTACTTAGATAACTTATCTGTTGGAAGAAACTGATCTGCAGAACTTCACATTTGCTTTTCCGATTACTCTAACCCACTGGGCAGCAGACTTTCACAAACACAAAGTAAGAATTAAAATCATCCTGGGAAAAAAGAAAGAAAGAAGGAAACCACAAACAGGTAGAAGATACTTGTAGTGAAATAAATTATATAAGATTAGTATCACAAAGATATAAAGGACACTTAAAATCAGTAATAAAAAGGCAAAAGGAACAGAATAAATAATAAAAAGCATTCATGGAAGAAGAAAGCTGAGTGTCAACTAAATAAATAAATAAATAGATAGATAGACAAATAAATAAATAAATACCATATTTCATTGTTCTCCAGAGAAATGCAAATTAAAGTGGTCATACAACTAATTAAAATGAAGGCCTTTTAACACCACACACAAATATTTCAGTAATTCACTTGTAGAGAGAGATTGCAACACAGCTGTGCAGGAAGTATGCTCTCTTGTAGTGGTGCTATTAAAATATTTCAAAAGGGGAAAAAATCAGTTTCCCTCAGAAGAGATATAAATAAATAAGTCTGCAATTCACTTATAAAATGAAAATTGCATAACAGTAAAATGAACAAAGTGATGATCCAAGCTTCACAATATTTTTGAAAGTTAAGTTTTTAAAAATATTTCAAGATTATATTCTATAATAATGTTAATGTGAAATATCAATATTGTGGTTTCCATTTCTATGACCACTAATGATTAGTGATGTTGAATATCTTCTAATGTATGTTAGATATTTATTTGTATGTATTCTTTGGGAAAAAAATGTATATTCAGGTTCTCTGTTAATTTTTTAATTGAATTATTTTGGGGTTTGTTTTATTTTTTGCTATTTATTTGTATGAATTTATATATGTTAGACATTAACTCCTTGTGAAAAAATGTGGCTGGCAAATATTTTTCCCATTCTGCGGGTTGCCTCTTCACTCCATTGATTGTTGCTTTTGCTGTGCAGAAGCTTTTAAGTTTGATGTAGTCCTGCTTGTTGATTTTAACATTTGTGTTGATTTTGCTTGTGCTTTTGAGTCATACCCCAAAAACTGTTGCCAAGACCAGTGTCGAGGAGTTTTACCTCCAGGACCTCTACCGGGTTCTCACTGTGATCATCAGAGAAAAATCCCCTTGTGCTTTCAGCAGGCTCTGGGGAAAAATAGCCACTTACAAATATGCCTACAGCTTTTCTTAGCAAGACCTGTCCTAAAGGGAATTATTTTTCTAGAGCTTAACTTACTGGTGCTTCAAAATCCTAAGTGACTCATTTACAAATGGGCCAAAGAATTTATCACAAACCAAGTTACCATGAAACTACGGTTCATGGGGACTCCAAAAACCATAGTAGAGCTTAGGCTCAAAGCTACCCAACTGAAGGAAAGGGAACATGGTCATTATTATACTGTTCTAATTGTGCATTGCTGTGTAACAGTCTGTGAAGTCCAAAATACTGTGCTTTAATGCAACTATTTTATTTTTTAACAGGCTTATTGATTTTAACTGACATATAATGAACTGCATACAATTAAAATGTACAATTTGATATATTTCAGCATGTGTATATTCTGTGAAAACATCATTGCAATTAAGAAGAAAACAAGACTTCTGGTCAAGATGGAGGTATAAATACACATGGCTTGGCTCCTCACACAACCACAGCAAATATTACAATGAGACTACAAAACAAATATCACCCAGAACTGTCAGAAAATTAAGCTGTGTGGAAGTTCAACAACCAAGGAATTAAAGAAGCTACATTCATCCAGATGGGTAGAAGGGGCAAAGATGTGGAATGGGCAGTCCTACACCCATGTGTGGTGGATAAAAATCAGCAGGGATGCCTCAGGAGCAAGGAATCCCAGCCCTACACCAGAACACCCAGCCCAGGATTCTTGTGCCAGGGTGATAAATCTGCATAAATTCTGGATCTGAAATATAGTGGAGTGTTGAGGTGGTGGAAGACATTTCACAATTTTTCAGGAGTCTACTCTTAAAGGGCCCACAATGGACTTAGGACTTATGCAGACTCATTCCCTATGGGCTTCAGTATCAGGGTAATAGCTAGAAGGGCACCAGTGTCATACAGAGAGAAATTAAAGTGACTGGCATCAGGATGAGTGTGGAGAGACAGGTTCTCCCAGGACAAAACTCTAGAGGCCAGGCAGCAGTATTGTCCCTTTTCTGAACCTTTCCTCACACAGGGCCACAGAGTGGTCACATGAGTTGTCCCGCCCTGCTGACAACTTAAGGCTCTACCCCATCCAACATACCTGTGCACTTTTCCACGAGAGGCCACACTACTAAGACAAAGATTCAAAGCAGCTCTCCCTAATACATGGAAACAAACAGGGAGGCTGCCAAAACAAGGAGGCAAAGAAATATGGCCCAAATGAAAGAACAGAACAAAGCTTCAGAAAAAGCACTAAACAAAAGGGAGATGAGCAATTTTTCACATGCAAAGTTCAAAACATTAGTTATTGGGATGCTCAAGGAACTCATTGAATACTACAACCTCATAAAAAGACCCAGGCAGTAATAAAAGTTACACTACATGAAATAAAGAAAAAATTATAGGGAACCGATAGTGAAAGGTATGAAGCCAAGAATCAAATCAATGATTTGCAATATAAGGAAGAAAAACATTCAATCAGAACAGCAAGAAGACAAAAAAATCCAACAAATAAGGACAGGCTAAAGAGCCACTAGGACATCTTCAAACATACCAACATCTGAATTATAGGGGTGCCTGAAGGAGAAAAAAAAGACCAAGAAATTGAAAACTTATTTGAAAAAATAATGAAAGAAAACTTTCCTAGTCTGATGAAAGAAACAGACATACAAGTTCAGGAAGCACAGAGAATCCCAAACAAGATGGACCCAAATAGGACCACACCAAGGCACATCAGAACTAAAATGCTAAAGGTTGAAAATGAAGAGAGAATCTTAAAACCATCAAGAGAAAAGCAGATAGTTACCTACAAAGTAGTTCCCATAAACATGTCAGCTGATTTGTCAAAAGAAACTTTGCAGGCAAGTAAGGGCTGACAATAAATATTCAAAGTGATGAAAAGCAAGGAACTACACTTAGATTACACTACCCAGCAAAACTATCATTTAAAATTGAAGGGCTGATAAAATGCTTTCCAGATAAGGTAAAACTAAAGAGTTGATCATCACCAAGCCATTATTATGTGGAATATTAAAGGGACTTGTTTAAGGGAAAAAAAGATTAAAATTACAAACATTAAAATGTCGATAAATTCACAAGCATCAAAAATTGAATCTAAAAAAACTAAGCAAACAAGCAGAACAGAAATAGAATTGTAGATATGGAGATCATTTGGAGGATTATCAACTGGGAGGGGGAAGAGGGAGATTGCGGGGGAATGCAGGGATTAATAAGTATAAATTGGAAGATACAGAATAGAAAGGAGGATGTTAGGAACAGTATAGGAAATGTAGTAGCCAACGAACTTGTATGCATGACCCATGGACGTCAACTGAGGGAGGGAGGATTGCTGAAGGGAATGAAGGAGACCAGGTGGAGAGGGATAAAAAGGGAATAAATAAGAGAATTTTAATAGCATGATTAATGAAATATATTTTAGAAAAAGAAGAAAACATACATATCACCTTCAAAAATTTTGTGCAACTTTTAATTTTCAAAATCATATTTTATATAGTTTTGTATCCAATTTTAGAAAATGTTGTTAGGAATTTCTGTATAAATGCTCACAAGGTATATTGATCTGTAGTTTTCTTGTAATGTCTTCCTTTTCTGGTTTTATTACAAGGATAATGCTGGCTTCAGAATAGTGGAAGTATTCTTAATTTTATTCTATTTATCTTAAAGAATTTCTACAGAATTGAAATTGTTTTTTCCCTTATATGTTTGTTTATCAGTGAAGCCATCAGAGCCTAGAGTATTCTTTATATTTAGGTTTTTCCCTCCTGTGAATTCAAAACCTAATACATAATGAGTACATATTAGCCTATTCAGATTATTTCTTGTGTGAGATTTGTAGTTTGTGTCTTTCAATAAATGTCTCTTATCAAATTTATTGAATTTATTGACATGATATTATTTATAATTTTCCTATCTTACATTAAGAATTTTAGAATGTGTAGTGACTCAAGGAAGCAAAATTTTAAGCAAGGGGCTGAATTGAATACTATTACACAGTAAAAATTTGTGATGAATTGTACTAAGGGACAAGTGCTCTGTTGCCTTCTAGTGCTGTGATTTCTCAGAGAGAAGAGTCATTAATAAAGAAATAACTAAGTTGTACTAGGACTACATTTGGAATAATGCAGGACATTAATTCAATACATATTTACTGACATATTAATTATATTATGTGCCAACAACTATATGCTTTTTCCTAAAATAAATTGCTTAAAATTTCATTAAATTATTTGGGATCTTAAGACAAATTTTAGCTAATTTTTATGTAGGACTAACCTAAGACTCAGCTGCTGCAAGCTCCATTTATCATTCCATTCTTCTAAGAAGCAAACACTAATGTGTACTAAGTAGTACAAAAATGTATTGGGACAAAATTTATGAAAGATGAAGGATAAATGCTAAAGGAGTAGTCGGGGGAAGACTTCTGATGGTAATAAATACCTTTAGAGATCTCGAATCTCTAAAAAGAGAGTATGAAACAAGTGTCACGAGTGTGTATATTCGTGGTATAGTCTTTCCTGTAAGTCAGCCCGGCAACTGCTCGGCTGACCAACGTGGCACCAAGAAATAGACAAGAGTCACACAAGGTAAGTATGCATTTCACTCAGCTTATATTGAATTCAGGTTCACTCAAAGTAGAACATCAACATACATTAATATCCTATTCACACTCTAAGAACCTAAGGCAATTTTAACATAAACACACAGCAATCAATGGGGAATACTGAACCCAAGTCCCAGAGTCTCAGTCTGTGGTTCTGGGAGACAGCACTTCAGACAAGGGAGTCGTCAGCTTCTTGCAAGGAAGGATCTCTGGAGTCAAAAGGGCAGCAGGACAGATGAAGTCCTCAGTCCAGCAGGCCAGGGCCTCCAGCAGCCGATGCCATGGGAGATCAGTGTGCTGTGGAGCAGCGCTCTGGTGGGTGGAGTTCGGCTGTCTCAGCAGTGGTCTGGAGCCTGCCTCTGTGATATCGGTGAGAGTGGTGTGCTCCACCCTTGACATACAAGTGATAGCCAACATCACTGCCCCCTTTATGTACAGACACAGCCCTAAAAATTCTTTCACTTGATATTTTCATTGAAACCTAGTTTTCCCCAGGTTACATCATGTGCTTGGAAAGTTGCTGGGGAAGGCAGCAACTTTTCCTCATGTTATTTCACTGGGCAAAGAAAAAGACATTGGTCTATATAATCCTGATTCTCTATGGCCACTCTATACCTTTGTTTATCTTCCATCAACTTCATCTCTACTCTTTAAAAAATAGACAAAGAAATGACTCATTATTACAAAAGTAATACTATTTCTGTGTAGATAAAAATTAGAGTTATGCTGCTTCCCCATTTTCTATGCTAATTTCTTATAACAGTACTCGATGTCTGGTATGACATTTATAACATTGTGCCTGTTGTTATAGTTATTTGTGTGTCAGGAGATTGTGCATTTCATGAGATCAGTGACTGGTATGTATTCATTTTTACAGGTTTCATTGTGTTCAGCTCAGTGCCTTGCCAATAACAAACACCTCAAAAATGTACAATATATTAATAAGGAGTCAATAAACTATTTTAAAAAGAAACAGAAATGTTACATAAAAATACTAACTTACATTCCTAAACAATAGAATGAAAAATGTTCTCCAAAGAATGTCACATTGCATATTTTTCACTTAAAAATATACTAAAAATAATACTGGATTAAAATATTATATTACTTCTTGGATTAAAATCTTATATTATTTTTTATTTCTGTTTGTCTTGATTTTTCTAGTAGATCCACTATACTGATAGAATATATAAATGTTTCGTGAACCCTAGTATTACTAGAAGTAACAATCAACATTTATTATTTCTGGGGCCATACCTGTAAGTCTCAGTTTTCTTTTAAGGGGCAATTTTGGAGAAAATCTTCTATACATACTGTATTTTGCTGTGTATAATATGCACTTTTTTGCCTAAATTTTTAGGGAAAATATGTATATGCATTGAACATGACAAATGTGGGTGTGTTCTAAAAATATTTTGGGTAATTATTCTCTAGAGTTAACTAAAATTCATATCACACTTATAATTATCAGGCCCTTGGAATTTTTTTATAATACAAACTAAGAGAAGTTTACCTGTATTCACCAAAACAATATAGTGACACCAAAGAATAATTATTGTGGTTTCAATAACACTAAAAATGTTATATTTTACAAAAGCAGTGTTGGCATACACAAAGTATTTTGTGTTAAGTTCACAGAGTTGGTAGGATAAAAAAGGTCAGAATCAGTGCTTTGAATAAAGTATAACACTTATGTTTTACAAAATATTATATTTGAAAATTAAAGACTTACTAAAACATTGTTGCATAGTAAAATTAACATATGCATACATATGTCTACATGAGGCCTATTTGGAAAAAGCCCATGATGTAACCTGGCAGTCAAAGAGAGTGAAATGGAATGCACATGTGTGAGCAATGATGACTTCACTGTATTAGTCAGTGGGGGTGGTAGATGCCATTGAGTGACCATGTGTACTGTGCGGCTATCACATTCAAAATCACTAAGGAGTAGAGCAATAAATCTTCATTGAATTTGATATTAAGCTTCAATATTCTTCCATGGAAACTAGTTGCATTATTCAGAAAACCACAGCTATGGGCAACTAGTGATTGTCAGATTCATCATGACAACATGCCCATTCATGTATCACATCCAAATGTTTTTCACCAATTTGGGAAGATACTGGGCATCATATCTTCAAATATTTTTTTCTGTTTCTTTCTCTTCTTCTATTGGAATTTGCATTGCAAATATATTTGTATACTTGATGTGCCCACCAGTCTCTGTGGTTTTGTACATTTTCTTCTATATTTTTTCTTTTACTATTGATATTGGATAATTTTATTGATCTATCATTAAATTTGCTTATTCTTTCATTTGCATAATCAAATATGTTGTTGAGTATCCATAGTGAACTTGATTTCAGTTTAGGATTTTCAACTTTAGAGTATCGATTTAATTATTTTATATATTTTCATTGACTTTTTGACAGTTTCTCCTTGATAGATTGTTGTGATCATCTTTTCTTTCATTGTATAAACATGCTTTCATTTGTATTTTGAAAATATTGTAATAGATCCTTTAATGTTGCTAACAGTAATTCAGAAGTAGTTTTTAATGATATCCTCTCCCAACTATGAATCACTTTTTACCCTTTTTGCTCTATAAATGTAAGCACTTTAAATTCTATATTTTAGCAACTCTAGATTCTAAAATTTTTCCCTTAGGGTTGTTTTTGCTGTGTTTGTTCTGCTTACTTTATTATTTGTTTAATAACTTCTTAGACTAAATCTGTAGAATCCAACTCCATTTTGGTGTACAAGGGCTGCTGTTTCTGCTTAGACTTTTTTTCTTGAGCCTGATCCTTTGTGATTTTGATATCTGCATTACACAGTGGTCAGCGAGTGATTTCACAGAGATTGTTTGTGTACCTTCTGCCAGCACAGCTTCCACCCTCTGTTGATAGATGTGTGCATGGGTTATGGAGTGCAGACCCTGCCTTTTCTTGTTCCTAGGATTTTTGCACCTCTTGGGCACGTGCTCGTAACCTAATTGGCCAAAATAATATGACATCTTATGTCTCTTGTTTTGCTCTTTATGTGCATATTACCATCAAGTCAGTCAAGAGTAGCAATAATACCAAGCTCCTCTCTGTGTGACCACCTAGTTATTCCTTTATAAAAATTTTTTTTTTTTTCTGTTTTAGTGATTCATTGTTCCTCTTCACTAGGTCACAATATCTAACCAACTAGTCTGATGTACTTCTCTCTGTGCTCATCACTGTAATTGTATTCTTGTTGACATCATTGCTGGGCATGGCTATTTTGTTTTGTGGTTTAAATCAAGTGAAGTACCTTCCAGGAGTAAAGTGGTGGGTTTCCATAATCATCTCCCTCTAGAACTACCATGTTGTCCAAGATGGAAGTTATGGGAGCAATGAAGTAACAACCCCACAGATTCCAACTATTTGTACTCAAAGCTCAGTTGGTTTGCATGAATAAGTGTTTCTCAGTTTGTTGTGTGCATTTGGTTAATTCCCAAATACATGCATAATATGGTGCGGTCATTGAGATTTTTTCCAGTTTTATATTAATTTGACAGGGAGGGGGAGAAGACCACCTCATTCCACCATACCAAAGTTCCTTTCTGCTTGTGACATTGCTAGCAATTAATCTTATCTTGCAGTTAGTAAGCCATATGAATGAAATAAATTCTAATCTAAATAAGCATGCAATACTGTATAAGAATGTTAATTCCTTAAAGAGACTTAACTTCCTAAAAAATACTCTGTAAGCGGGAAGCCTGTATATCTTTTGTTGGGAAAGTTACTTATCTATCTGTGTTTGCAATAACTTTCATTCTCTGTCTTGTAATCTGTTCCACCCTCATATCTTTATGACTTCATCTCCATCTAATGTCAGCTTTTGCATGTAATTTATTTATGCCTGTAGTACTTTTCCTTAACGTATCATCTTGATAATCTCTTTATCACCTAATCTTTGCTCAATTGTTGTTCTTTCAGTGGAGCTTATCTGATCACCCCGCTGTCTTGGATAACTTGTCTTTCTAATGCCTGCGTGTGAACCATGCTTTTTTTGTACAACAAGCTTAATATATTCTTGCACCCATTCCTCTAGACCAGAGCTTCTCTTTAACTTTGGGAACATGGGGAATTATCATTGACTTCTAAGCATAACCGAATTCATTGTATTGTGTTACACTTTATCAGCAGTTGTGTGTGTCATATTTCTAGAACACAAATTTTATAATGTACTTTTTCACTTGGCTTAAAACAGGAGTATATCATAAATCTTTTTAAGGTTTTCCTGGGAATTAGCTATAAAACTTTACATTTCTAGGAGGAAACTAAAAAAAAACCAGCAAATGGAGGGTACTTATTTCATCATGTATTACACTCAGGTGTCAAATATATTGAGTTACATTGGGATTAAAATTAGTAACTACCAATCAGTTATCAGTCGAAAGTTTGTATGATGATTGTCCCTGGATTGTCATTCGCAAGCTAAAAATTCTAACCTAGAATGCCCATGCTATTTAAGAAGACAAAGTTATGATGACATACCCTACACAAAAAGCTAATCTAAAAATTGTTTGTGATAAATACGGGCAACATAAAAAGCAAGGAAGTTCACTTATTCTCGGGTAATTTAATGAAGTGAGCACTTGTACAATACTTTGTATAATCCCAGTTGTAATACCTTAAAAGTACAATAACAAAAGTAGCTTAATAAAAGAACTATATTTAAAAAACTGTTAGGAGGTAGCCCTAAAAATTGAAAGGAAAATGATCAGAATTCTTAGGCATAAAAAAAGAGCCTAAGACTAAAATATTCAGTCTATTAAACCATGAAAATTATACATAAGTGAAGCAATTGTGAGTTCTCTAATAACAAAACTAGGTTAAGGAATATCTTGATATTTGACAGGTTATAATTGGGTGAAGAATAATAAGTTAAAGACTATGGAAAATTTCATGAACTTTTTTGATATATATAGCTAAAGGTGAATAGACATTAAATTATTTTTTAGTTACTATATCAAAATAGGTATTGAAGAAAATATTATCCTACTCTTAGAAGTTAGAAATTCAGAAATACAATAACTTTGATATCTATATTGTCTATTAGTATCATTGTAAACAGTGCATATAATTCTAAGCTACTTTATAATTATGATTTATTTAGCCTCATCAAAATCTATATGATATATTATAATACATAAGTAGGCATTATATAATATATTTGACATAACATATAAATATTATATAGAAATGTATTATGTATAATATGAATAATGCCATTTGTATAATATGCATAATGCCATTATACATATTATATGTTACTATATTACAACATAATATATGATATTTATATTGTATATGAATATATAGTATATATAATAACATTTGGGGGTCTGTTTGTTGTAGGCATAGCCCCATAGAAAGAAATATTATCTCTATATAATAAGCAGTTATAAGGAACAAACATTTATAAATGAAAGAGTTCAAATCTTAATTTTTGGTATCTGGGAGCTGGGACATCTCTTCATGAATTTATAATTCCCTGATTTATAGGGTCTAGAATTGGCCTATTTTAGGAAACCAGCTTTTAAAGAGGGAATACTAAATAACAATGCAAATATAAATGATTACAAAAATAAACCAATACTGAAAGCTGGAGACTTACTATTTTAGTCATATCACTTACCTCTGTTTTTGTTTGATTCTGAATAACTTATTTAAACCAAAGACCTACTTGAGAGATTATGACTTTTCATCTGGCTGTGAGGGTGATACTAGCATGGATGGAAAGCATAACATTATTGGCACAGCGTCAGGCAAAAGCCTCTTACCTGGAAATATATTTAGAGAAAAAGCTTAAAGCTATACTGTATTTTAGCGGCCACCTCAGAAATTACTGAAACGTTAGTATTTTCGTGTCCTTTGTTTGGTACATGTTAGGGGTTGCACTTGTATTTTAGATAAAAGATGGAGGAGATTAATGTAAGCGTTATTATTAGACTTACTTTCCAAAGAATTATCAATGAGAAAGTTAATCCTAAGTATTAAAAGTATAATTCTCCCACTTTGAAAGTTATATTTGTGTTGAAATAGTCTCATAAAAATGAAGGAGAAAATTAATAAATGGAGTTTTCAGATAGAAATCTGTCTTCCCATTGTGAGCATGTAAACATAGCAGTGGTTTTTCTTAATATTTTAATAAAGGTATTATGAATTTCTAATATGTATTTTATTGTTGAAAATTGCATGTTTTTATAATTAAAATACTCTGGTGATAGGGTTTCACACTGCTTTATGTTAAAAACAAGCCAATACAAAAGTGAATATAATACAAAGCGTCATTAGATTACCACAATCTAAATTTAGCTGTTGGAACCCTAACACATATTCCTTTAATTCAGATATTAAAAAGAACAACACCCTGTGAACTTTAATATGATCAAGACACTTTGGGGGAAAATGGGTCCTGTTCATCTGGTTTTGCACTCTATACTGTAAAGAATAAGATACATCTAATCAAAATGTGCATTCATTAACTATATTTACTAAAAAGACTTAAAATGCAAAAATAGCATGCCACATATCAGCGTGCGTTTCACTTTGTATAAATTGGCAAATTCTATGTATATTAGAAAAAACTTGCATAGACATCCTGATGTATCCTCAACCCGAAGTAGCGAAGGATTAAACAATATGGGCTCTTTTGTTCCAGGAAGGAAAACGTAAGCTCTGGTGTTTGAATGAAGACACTATCTCAAAATGCTCAGAGACAACACTGTGCTGTTCTATTACTCATTATCCTCTTTTCTCTTACCAGACTCAGAATGAGGTTGAACAACTTTGCGTAATTGCCTCTCACTCCCTTATAAAATGTTACACAGAAGCCCTGTGATGGTGCTCCCTCTCTCCATGTGGTTCTCAAATTCTGAATTTCAATAACCTCTTTCTATGCAGTGTGAAACTAAGCAAGCTTTGCCTGTTCTGTTTTAACCCAGAGCCTAGCTGGGGTAGATAAAAAGGTTTTAATGTAATAATCACCATGTGGAATATATTATTATATTACTTTTGAATTCATTAGATGAAATGGAGCTTGGATTAGAATAGTCAGATTTTTTGTTTCTTAAACCTTATCCTTTGAATTTGGTCTGCATTACTTGCTCAAGTAGAAGGAACCTGCCAGAACAATTAAGCAGGAATTAATTTTGTATTCTGTCAGTGAATTGTGAGTTCAAAGTTGAAAACAAATTACTGAAAAGATTACCCACATGCTTAATTATTTTTAATTAGTTCTAGAAGTGTTTAATATTAGAACAGGCCATATAAGGTAAATATAAAAGTAATGCAAATTAAAATATTCATAGAAAAACGTATTTATATGTTCTCAAGTGAGTTTCTTAATGTTTTTCAATTCTTAATTTTCAGACCCTTCTAGTTATTTTCTTAAAAAATGTGCTAAAGTAAAAGGTTAATTTCAAAAAACTAAAGAATGTCCTAAACAGAGATCATAGTATAAGAAAAAGAACATGAGCTTTCAAATCCAATGAATCTGGATTTCATTCCTATATTAGTTTCTTAAGAACCACAGTCTTGGTAAAGTTATATATGTCATCTTCTTCCATCATTGGTAACAATAATAATGATTGCTTTCCAAGATTATAAATATTAAATAAAATATACATTAGATATTTGCCATTTGCTTTGATCAATGACATTATTCTCAGTACAAGTTAGAAGAAAATGCTAATAAATGCATAAACCCTAAAACATCCTTTGACATCACCATTGCCTATTCCAATGTCTCCTAACTCAATACTTCTGAATACACAAGCTCTCACTTATTTTATACGTTTTCTTCAAAAAATTATTTTTCTTCTTACTTTGAAATTCTATTATTAATTTTCTTTTAGTCAATATTTTATTGAATTTAAAACTCCATAAATATTAGTTTCCTATTCATCTTTCTCTAAAAATAATTACTTCAATCTCAGTACATGTCAGGTATTTAATAATTATTTGTTGATTTAACATAAAGTAGTGATGTTTTCATGCTTAAGTTTCCATGGTACATTTTTTAGGAGTTCAATGATAATTTTTGCAGAGAAAACGTTTGTTATAACTTTTGATCATAATTCTTTGGACGATATTGCTGAAACTGAAAATAATGAACTGAACAAAAAGTAAAGGAGATGATCTCTAATACTGCATGTTAGTGGTAAAAATAATAATGAAAAAATAAGGATCAAAATAAAATTCAAGCTAGTTTTATAGTGTCTTCAATACTGGAATGATGGCAATAATTATATATTCTATATCTCCATTCTGTTAAGACACAGTGAGGCAATGTTTACCTCAAACATCATATGCTGTTTTTCCTTACATCTACAATATTTTGCTAGACTTTAAATTATGTTTTATATAAAGAAATGGTTTTTGGATCACTGAAATAACACAAACCTTTTTCTGATATCACTAAAGAGTTTTTATGAGAATGCAGAAATATCTACTTTTTGAAATTACTAAAAATAAGAATTTTCAATCAATTCAAAAATTTAATCATTTAATTAGCATTTAATTTCTAACTGAATACCACTTCATTGTAGCCTTATATGTTTTATAAAATTCATGGTTTTATGGCACATAATTAGACAGGTGAATGAGGTCTAAATATTGGGAAATGTTTATTGCTGATGTTTAGTTTAACTTGACAAAAGAATGCATACCAGTGTAACATAAATAAATGTAATTTAAATTAAAAAAAATAATTGATCTAACAGATGATAGGTCTTAATATCAATTAATTGACTTTTCCTATATGTACCAGAAAACACTGTATTAAAAGTAAGCAAAAATAACTTGGACATGTAATTTGATCTGAATGAAAAAATATGAATAGCAGAGTTATATATGTCATACAGTAAAGTCAACACTTACTAAACCAATAATAATAAAAATAAATATAGATACAGAGCCAGCATTATTAAAATGGGGTAAAATTTTGGGATACCATAATTTTACAACAAAAGTATACGACAAAATATCTTAGCTCTTTGGGAAGGTACAAAAGGTATCTAGGAATAAATAGCATTTTATTGCAAAACTTGATGATTAAAGAGCAAAATCAAAGTGGAAAGTGTTTACAAAAAGTACTGCAAGAGGAGAAACATTCTACTTTGAATATAAAACTAGATCTTAAACATTAGAGAAACATACAAAAGGCCAGTGTTCCTGGAAAAAAACTTAATAGAGAGAGACCATAGCATGTACTTAGAATAGAGATGTAAACTGGGACATAATTATGGGGGAGTTTATAAGCCATGATTTAAAAAAACAATACAAAGGTTCATCTTTAAGATTAGAAGAAAATGTTCTATAAGCGTTAAAGCAAGTGTGTCACAGTATAAGACAAATTTTTAAAACATAATTTGAAATATTGCCTGGGACAATTAGACTGCAGATATGCATAAGTGAGTATAGAGACTAATTAGGAAGTCATTACAAACTTCAGAGAAGAAGTGATGATGAGTTGGAATAGGATGTTGGGAGTGGAGATGGAAAGATAGGCCTAGCTAAATATTTTAGTAGAACTTTATATTTTATTAGGTAGAAATAAGAGAGAGAAAATCAGATATTATTTCTTCCAGAATGTTCACTGGATCTTTCTTGTCAAGGTTAGCACCCATATGTATGCATTCTGGTCTTACCTCAGTCTGAGAAGTGGCCACCTTTTATCATCAGCATTCATTGATCTTTCTCCTTCTTAGGGTATAATTGAATG
>PVKM010030377.1:0-17322 GCA_004027735.1 Carollia perspicillata
CATCAGGCCAGTGGAGCCCAGCCACGCCTGTGTGACTGCCATGGTCAGGGAGTGAGTCTGGGACATGTTACATCGCCATATGTCAGTGTTCTGAATTCACCTCTCTGTGCTTTCCATATGGTCTTCCAGGAGTCACAGACATTTTTCCTTTTTGTCATTACCTTATTCCTGAGATCAGACAGATCAGGGAAAGGGGAGTTGCTTTTACAAAGATACTTCAGTACCTTTGTGGGAACTGTGTGTGTGTGTGACATGCCGTTGTGTTGATTCAGACTCCTGGCCACTCTCAAATGAGCAGCGCCCTCCATGGCCAGTCCTCCGCAGCCTGCTCCTGCACATTCACATCTGTGGTTGCTGCTGTGGAGTCTGTCCATTTCATAGCTGGTCTTCCTCTTTTCCTGGGGCCTCCTGTTTGTTCATTGTCTTTCCCAAAGAAGCTTGCCTCCTCATGATGTGCCTGAAGTAGGGCAGCTTCAGTTTTGTCATTTTGTCTCCAGCGATGCTTAAGTATCGATTTGCTCGGAGATACACTTGTCCGTCCTTCTGCTGGGCCAGGTGCCCATGGTGCTCTCCTGCAGCACCGCATTCCAAGTGAATCATTTGTTTCCCTAGCAGCCTTCTTCCCTGTCCAACTTTTGGATCTTCAGATAGTAATTGGGAATACGAGGCGAGAACCTTAGCATTTTATAATCTAGGAAGTTCCTTTCAGAGACAGTCTTGTGCAGAATGCTCTAATTGCATCATTAGAAATCCAGATGCTCTGGGGTGTCTCTCAATCATGTTTCACACCTTTATTCTCCTCTCCATGGCTGCCCAAGGACCCCTATGGGAGTCTCACACCTGATGCAGAGTTGATGTTTTGAATACCAAATACTCTTTTTTATTATTAACAAGGATATTCTCTTTTTACAATTTTTAAATTTTTTATTGTTGTTCAATTGTAGTTGTCCCTGTTTCTCCCCCATTACTCTCCCCTGACCTACCCTCCCCCTGACCCCCATCGCCCTTGTCCATGGGCCCCTTGTACATGTTCCTTGACGTGACCCTTCCCCTTCTTTCCCTCGTTACTCCCCTTCCCCCTCCCGTCTGGTCACTGTCAGTTTGTTTTTTTCCATGTCTTTGGTTTTATTTTGCTCACTTGTTTCTTTTGTTGATTAGGTTCCACTTATAGGTGAGATCATATGGTATTTAACTTTCACCACCTGGCTTATTTCACTTAGCATAATACTCCAAACACTCTTTAAAATTGGTTTCTCCTATATTTGGTTTCCTACCATATGACTGTGCTTTTTGCTCAACATTTTGGCCTTGTTTAAAGCTAACATATTGCTTTAAAACAATGGGTGATATAGTTATTTTACTATGGCCAAATCATCTGAATTTACATGACTGGTAACGTGTAGGTCTCTTAGTGCCAAGGTATCGCATCATTTCTCAAGACACTCTTTGTTTAACCCCCGCCCTGCACATACTGAATCTGTCTTAGTGCTGTCGTCCCCAAGTGGTTATTGATCACAAAGATACTTTAATATCCCATAATTACTGTTCTGTACAGGTCGAAGTATATAATCACATGTCCTCTTATTTTAGGATGAACTCATCTACTAACTTCGAGAAGGTATTGCCTTTCTAAACGTAAATGTCCCTTCTGTAGGTCTTTCTGTTTGCACAAGAGAGTTTGAGAATTGAAGACTCCACCATCCGTTTGGTTATATCCATCCACATGATGAACAGTGTCAGATTTGGTAATGATGCTAATTGCTTGTTGTTCCACATGCTAATCACCATCTGCCTGAGGACATTTTTCACGAACTCCTGTAGTGTCCTATTTTCCTTAGCTTTAGCTTCAGGTCATAGCCTCTTGTTTTTCAGTCCATTACCTCTTCAAATAATTTGTGGCTTACCACTTTATTTGACCTTCAAAATTTTATTCCACTCAAATAAAATATTATTTTATATTGGTTTGATGAAGGCCATTTTTTATTTTCTTTGTATAGTTCTTATATGTAGATAAGAAATTAACTTTCATAAATGTTTTCACTTTCATGACATATATTTGGTAGCCTGTACAATATCACAATTAGGTACAAGTTTTCTGTCTGAGATATGTGAAATAGGGCTGTGAACAGGAATGAAATGTTGCAAATTAAATAAACATAGCACTTTCTACATAAAAAGTTATGTGCCTTCTATTACTTTTTTTGTTTGTTTTTTTTAGGAGGTTGAAAACTAGAGTCATGGTAAGCACCTACAATCTCTAAGCAGGGAGTAAGTGTGAAAAATGGACTAGCAGGTTTTGTAGTGCTAAGTGATATACTTTCATTGTTTTATTGATGATGTAGTTTGAGGTCCACTTGGCTTCTATAATCACAGACAAATATAATCTTTAGGATTTATTTTCCTGTTAGATCATGGCAATTGTCTCAAAAACATTCTTGGTATATCTAATATTTGATTCGTTCACAGTTGGATCAACTATTCCGATGTGTCACACATGTTTGCATACACACAGACACATAAGCATGTAAATATGTTGTTCCCAGCTATATAGTTTGGTAGGTTTTTAAGTGGTTTTCAAGTCACATCATTTCTTATCAATGCATTCTGGAATTTTTCATCACTGTCTAAACATATCCACAACTTTAGTATTTAGTGATATTTAACCAGCTCTAATTGACAATATAGCCATATGCTCAGGAGAAAGAACAAATGTTTATAGCTACACTCTAAGAAAACACACTAATAAGCAAAAGAACGTGTGCAGCAGGAAATGCTGTTTGCTGCTCTCGAGCGTAGCGGCATGTTAAAATCCACCTCTATTAAAATATGGGGTGATGCAGTCCTTACAAATTCTACTTCACACACTATACTCAATGTATCACTGCTTATTAGACGTTGGTGACATAATTTCATAATGCATCGATTCTAAAACATAAAGTATTTTAGAACTGACATTTTAAAACTTATTTTTAATGTTATCTAGTGAATCTGAAAATGACTTTATAAAAATCTCTTTTGAATAGCTAAGGCTACTAATTACAGACAAATGTCTGAATATAATACTTAAGATTTTAAAAAACTGAAATAGAGAAGTTTTAGATTAAAATATTGTTTAAACGACTGGCATCATTTTGCATGCAACAATTTGCATCCGAGGATGTCAAAGGGTGGCTGAAATTGGGGGAAGGAAGGGAAAAGAGAAAGCTATAATCCTTTAAAAACAGTTTTGATAAAATTGAATGGAAGGGAACGTAAATTTCATGGAAAAGCCTCAGGAATTTAGGACATGTCTCATCTGAATTCCAACACTTTTCTCAGTAAAATACTACAATTACACTCTGATTTTCCCTCCCCATTTTAATAGTACCCTCTCACAGTTTAGATGCTGGTTTTTAATGGTGAATAGGTATCTTAAGTTTTCCACTTAAGGAAAGGAAAATCAAAAGAAGTTGCAACTGCCTTATATCCAAAAATAAAATTGAGATAAAAGGACCCTTTTTTTTGATGTGCAATTAAATGTGTTATTAGTAAAAAATCATAAATACAGTTTAATTTTCAGCTGCCTAAAACCAGGATCAAAGTTTGGCTCATTATAAAAGAACTATTCTCTGAGTCAGAAAATAATTAGGCACAGAATAAACAATGAGAAGGTATACACTTCTGGAGTTCCTATGTGTCTCCAAAACAACCTAAAATAAAATTGGTTCTTGAGTGAATTGAGCATTATATTTCAAAAGGACCTCTACTATTTACTGAATTTTCTTTGTAAAGCTAAAGTAAAATAGGATGCCTTTCCATTAATCCATGGTTTCAAAGTAGAGGCAGAAGAAAGGCTATACCAAAATAATCTCTATTTAGGCTAATTACCTGCCATAGCTTCAAATGCCTTCTAGAAACACCTTTGGTACACAATTATAAAGTTTAGAAAATGTTTTGACTTAATAAAGAAATCCCAATAACTTTTATAATAATGGAAGTTGTTTAAGAGCAGAACTTAACATTTGTCATCCCCATTAAACATTAGGACAAATAAACTGCACTGACAGTAGCTTGAAAAAGCTCCCCCTGGAGGAAGTGATGAGTTTCCCTTCTGTGCATGTGCCATTAGCCTGAGCAGGCCACATGACAAGCTCACCAGGTGAAGGGGGAAGTAGCATCTTTCCAAGGGCAAGGTGATCGGGCACATTACAGCTCATTCCTTCTTGACGTCTTCTCTCATTCAACTTTGCCCACCTAATTTTACTTTCATTGGCTTTCAGATGATGTGAGCATAAGAGGTAATTTTTTTAAACTTTTGAGCTTAAAGATAGCTTTATCTACCCTGACATATCAATAATGAGTTGCGTATAACATGTGAAAATGAAATAATCATCCCTTAGAATATGGATAGATTGCTCACGTTTCCATTGGTGTTATTACGTAGTAGTGACTTGCCTAACCCACACTCATTTATGATGCCTGTATTTTAATGTCGGAGTCTTTAAGACTTTGTATCTCAGGTCTCATAATTTTAATAGAATGTATTTTCGTATGGGTCTTTTTTTTCAATCCTTGTTTTGGGTGTAGGCTTGACCAGTTCATGGGAGGATCCCAAATATCAGTTGCTGGTGGCTTTTCCTCTCAGGCTGGTTTTTTTACAAAGGGGGGATACTCCAGTTTTGTTGGCAGGCTTCCTGGAACTAACAGAGGTGATGGGAATGAAGAGGTCCATCGTTCGACGTGCTGACCTTGACTCAAACTTTACCTCGCTGACACCCATTTCAGTCTTTTGTCTCTCCCTGGCCCTTTGCTGTGATTCTTGCCCCTTACATTTAATCTTCATGGCTCTCATTTCTCCACCAAACAATCTCACAGTCTCCAGCAGGGTTAAATACCTAGAGCTGCATAGCTCAACAGAGCCTATTGTGTGTGGAGTGCTAGTGATTTTATGTGCATTCTGTATTTCATATACATTCAATCAATCCTCCAGTTTCAGCCCCATTGCATCCCCCCTTGGAGGTGTATGTCACCATTTCTGGGTCATGCTCCTGTGTCTCCAATTTGTTCTTCCTCCCACAATACTGTCCAACCTTCTCCATTGGGCTAAACCAGGAATTGCTTACTTCTCTCATGGTACACGACAGCTGCAGGGAAAAAACAGCATAAAAATAGTCTTTGTCCACTAAACATTAACACAGAATTTTCAAAATGTATAAAAGTTTTCTTGAAGACCCATCTTTTGAGTCTCTTTTCAGATATCCCTGCTCTCAAGGATACCTCCTGACAACCACAACTGAAACACATGGGTTGTCCCATCACACATTTTGAAGTTCACTGTTCTTCTCTTGAATTAGCATGAACTTTTACACAGTACATAGAAAGGCTTGATTCACTTCCACAAACATGTTAGATAGCAAGTTAAATGTGGAAGTAGAATCCCTACCAACCCAACTCTCACTTGTGTCAGTTAAATGGAACGCGGAGACAAGGAAATGCTCTTTGCTCCTCTTTCCTGATCTGATGATTGATCTTTGTTCTCAGTTTTATGTTACCTTTAACAGGCTTTTCCACCTTCAGCTCCTCTTAAAACCACGTCATGCGAGTTTGCAGAAAAATGGTCCCTTTCTTCAGTTTCACATCATTATCAAGTAGGCTTTCAGTAACAAATTCGTGTTCATAAGAGTGAAAAGGAAAATAAAAAGATGCATTGCAAATCATCTTCAGAAGACTCATCATTCCTTTTGCAATGTTCATTTTCTGCTCCAAGTATTTCCAAATATCTCCATCTCCTCAATGCTCAGTCTCAGAATTTATTGTCTGCTTCCTCTAAGTGGTGTCATATAAATTATCCGAAATTGCCAGTTTTGCAAGACAGAGGAAACGTTTCATCCCTCAGGAGGATAAAACTCTGACCACACTTTCATAAACACTGTCAAAGGTTGACTCCTGTACAACTTGTTTCTGGTGATTTCTGTGTTACTGGAATCCAGAATACCACTGCGATATTTGGGGCAAGGTCTTCAGGTATAAAATATTTTTGCACTGTGTAGAAGCTATGTACCCCTTGGGCTGCTGGCTGTGTAGTTTTCTGTAGTGGTTCTGAAGTTCTCCAATTACATGGAAGAAGAGAATTCTTTAATGACCTCAGTGAGTCAGGGTGGAGTATTTCATCATTTCCCAAACAAAGTGACTCTCCAGCTTCCAGACTGTCTGTGAGTCATGCTTTGAATAAGCACACTGAGGTGAGGCTCCACCTCAGATGGTAACCCTGGAGCCTGCTGAAATCTCAGTGTCTAGGACCATCTATGAGCTTTCTGCTCCTGATAGAGTTTGTGAAGTAACAAGATCATTGTATGCAAACTGATCAACACTAACAATAGAGTATGCAGAGCATTTACACATGTTCCATGGGTCACAGTGAGTTCCAGAAGCAATGGCAGAATGAAAAGTTATCGTGAAATTCACAAAGGGTCCTCTTCAACGCATTTTAATGTAATGACATAAGCCAAATATTACTATTAAAGCATCATTCCTGTATTTATTACAACAAAACCAACCTGGATATATAAGAAAAGCCAATTTCCACACTACAGACTAGTTGAAATTGGGCATGAAGAAGAGGCCCTAAGGGAAAAAAACCCGTATTCCAAGAAAAAATGTGTTAATACTAGATAGACTTTTTAGATTGTCTTTGACCACAATCTGACTTGGGGGATAAAAAATCATACAGATTTTTTTTTTATTAAGTCTGGAGTAGCTGGATTCTTATTGACTATGGTCTGAAAGATGTCTGCAAACCAAAAATTCCTGATTAAATCCAATTAAGGTAAGAAAACTAAAAATATAGTTAGACAAAATTGATTTTTCACTGTAACATACCACACAGACTTTGTTTCACTTAAAAAACACTCACTACAGATAGTTCAAAGAGTGTTTAAGCCCGTTCTTTACTAATTTACGGAGACTATTTGGTAAATAAGAGGACTGGCTGAAAGATCAGGCTAGATCGATAAAGATTGACCTTCCTGCATAAACTCTATTTGACATTTAAAGATCTATTTGCAGCTTCTGGAAGGCTAGGAAATTGTTCAGAAGGAGAAATGCAGTCTTGTCTAAGTGGTTTGTTTAGTTAGAGAAAATGCTTGATTAGATTTCTCCCAATTATAATTAAAATAGATAGCAGTAAATGAGACATAGGGATAATACCTTCCCGGCAGCAGAATTTTTAATAGAGGTTATTAAGTATACTCTCAATAATAAAATAGCCCTCTAGATATTCATCTTAGTTTTAAGTATTATTAAAAATAGGCCTACATTTTAAATACCTATTATACCACATAATATTTATTTTTAAAATGTTGATTAAAAAACTTAATTCTGGTTCATTGTCAGTGATCTAATGAATTAGTATTCAAAGCTTCAATGATTTTGAAATTAAAATGACTGTAACTTCCATTAGCTTTTGATGAAATTCTCTCCATTTAGTAGACAATGTATTAAAATACTTTCCCACATAAGTTATAGAAGAATCAATACAAGGTGCAAATAACATCTTCCAGAAAGATTTTGTCTGTGTAAGTACCTCAAGTTTAGAATCTCTTCTGAAATTCATTTCATGTTTAAATAAATCCTATGTCATGTATTTCCTGGGTTTTTATTTTGATTAGGTAATATGTAAGAGTATATAAAATAGAGTATAATTTAATTTATGGTTATGTTACTGTAAAAGAATAAGGTCTAATTGAAAGGGGAAAATCAGCTTTTAATTAAATGATTTTCTAAGCCACCTTCTATACTTTCATTCCTGTGAACTGTGACCTCAAACTCAGAATACAGTAAATTGTCATATACATTTAAATTCATAAGTCACATGATTTATCATAAAGCTTTATATCTAAAACTTTCAAACACTGAAATTTCTTATTAAAATACTGTAATGATTCCCCAAATAGTTAATTTAATAGTCCCAATATTTTACCTCACAAAATCTCTTAGTATATACTCGTGTGTGTGTGTGTGTATCTTTTTATAGGGGGATGAAACATCCAAAAATAATTTGAAATCAAGGCCTTTTGAAAATTATTTAGAAATTAGAAAAATAATAATTGCACAAATAGCAAGCTTTTTTCTCTAGGTAAAGACAGCAGCATGTGGCATGTTAGTAAAGTAATATAGAAATGTTCTTTCTAAGAATATAGAAGAATATATATAATAACCATCAGAAGATTTAATATCAATTTACCGAGTGATAATAAATATGGCATAATTTAGTTTGATTTCTAAAAGCAATATAATTGCATTCTGAGATCAATTATGTAATTTTTGGTTGGTCCTACTCTTATTTGAATGTCATTAGCTTTAAACAATTATTTTTTAGAAAATTTCTCTATAAGTTTTAACATTGCATATACTCCTTAACTTATTAATATACATGGCTTTTTATTTTCAATTTTAGTTTGGGTTTTCATATAATTTTAAAAAGTCAATTAAAATTAAGCAAATACCTACACAAATTGTTGCTTTTTTAGAACTGTACTTTCTGAAAATCAAATTACTTATGTCTGAAACCACAAATTGAGCAAAATGTTGTATAATATGAGAGAAGAGTATGCCAACTAATGTTAAATACTTTGTGTTAATCAGGAATTGAAATAAGCTCTGCCTTCAGTCATCACATATTAGAATAATTTTGTAGGGTGACATCATGCTCAACCCTGTTCTATCTATTTGAAGTAGCATGTATGCATGACTGAAGGAGAAACAACACAATGGAATTGTGTGCTTAATGCATAATTTTGAAAAAACATTCAACAAACTTATACACCAGAATGTCTATTGATGCCTATTATTTATTTGTACCTATCTATCAGCTTTTGTAGCCTACATGTGCAGACAAAAACAAAGAATATTAATTGTTTAAAAGTTGGTGACATTTTTTACTAGGCAACTTGCATTCTGTCTTCTTTATTTTTTTAAAAAAACTACTTTTATGGGCAGAAAGTTTTATTGTAAAGCTAACACATTTTTACTGGAAGTGAGTCCATTCCATAATTAAACTTAACAGAGAGACAGTACCAAAGTACTGCATCATATAGTATAGTATCGTACAATATGATAGAGTATAATATGGGACTAGTATAGTGTTAGTGTAGTATCATATAGTATAGTCAAGTATAGTATTAATATTAGTATAGTATAGTATAGTACAGGGCAGATGTCCAAAAATATAGAAGAAAGTATATATGCCAATACAGTTTTCAAAAACAAAACAAACAACCAAAGGGAAAAAAAGCAGAAAAAAATTTATTGAGACATACTGTTGGTAAACTTCTCATCTACGTATACAAGTCTCTTTCTGCAGGAATGTAAAACTAGATGTAAGACTCCACGTGAGCTGTGAGCAGCACTCCAAGAAGGTCAAGACTGGGAAGAAAAGTGGGCTGCAGAGAAGCTGCGAGAAGAGAACTTGACCTGCAGTCTAAGGAACTGAAGGATAACGGTGTGAGGAGAGTGAAAAAACCACCCCTTTGTGAGCAAATATTGGGGAAACATCACTGTGAATGCTGGAATGAGTAGGGCCGGCATAAGGAACACAACAGGAGTCTCATCGCCTCCGAAGTGAGTCCAACAGCCATAATTCAGTAAATGCAGAGAGCTCTTCCTCTTCTCCATTCCTTAGAGTTCTATGGAGATGACGATCTCTTTCTGGAATTCTTCAAGCTTCATTTCTTGTTAAGAACTCTGAGAAAAGCTAGGTCTCTAGGTTGTACAAGCATAATGTCAATATTCACTATTTAAGATTAAGATACAAATATAAAGGCATTTCTAAAGGAGAACATAAAATTGAGTCACAGTAGTTTGTCTACCAATATGAACTGCTGGTTAGTAACAGATAATAATCTTATAACGCTCGTCTTTGTGATAGATTTAACTTTTAACAGTGCATCTTATGTGGATCTCTCTCCTTGGAACTTAATGACTTTTGCAATCTGACAGATAGCACATTCAGTCTGAATATGCTTTTTCCCCTAACCTGCACATTTTTCTACAAACATGGTCCTCTGAAAAGAGATGTCAACAGTGCTAAATTGAAAGCATTTCATTTGCTTTAGTTTATACAAAACTGAACTATATTTTTGGCTCCCACTAAGTGGAAGGCCATTAGAGTATAATTGCCCCATTGGTGACAGTGTGAAGATGCAGGCATGAAGCCATGAACTATAAATTCATCTCACTGATCCTCTGGGGTTTGTTTTAATGTCTTCTCTTCTGTTAGCTTTTCATAAATGTTGGATATTGTAGACAAAGACGAATCTGTCTGTATTGTATGAAAAGCAGAGATAACTGGCCATATTCACAGTAAATTTAATCTTTTTCAGTTGGTGCCCAAGTGAATCATTAACAGGGTAACAGAGTTTCATGTTTACCATTATGAAGGTGAAATCCTTGGGTGTTTTGTTTGTTTGTTTGTTTGTTTTTCATCTCTGTCCAAAGTCAAAGTCATTTCTGTCTACGGTAATAATTTAGGAAAAGGAATTAGAGGACACTCAATAAAATGCTTTTTTGCTGGACTCCCTGAAGAGTACTTTGTTTTTCTCCTTGATTCTCACAAGGAAAGAATGAATAACGTGGTAGGTATGTGAGGTTTCCAGCTATGGGGGCACAGGAACATTTGATCGGGGAAGGGCCCTGATCTGAACCATGGCCGACACATGCAGCTTGCTGCTAAAAGGAGTGGCTACTCATACATAGGGGTTATTTATACATACAGATTATTTATATGCCAAGGTTTATGTTATACATAGCTGGTTTTTCTTTTTAAATCATGGGATCTGGATGCTTGAGTCACAGTGGACTATGATAAATGGCAGTTGGCATTAGTCTAACTAGATATGAAGCTCTTGTCCTTTTTTGATGGTGACTAATTGGACCAATGTGATCCTCTTTAGGGAGCCGGACAAACAGCACACCGACACATATGTAATGAGCATAAAGACAAACCATGGGAACCATGAGGTCCAGAAAGCTGTGAGCAGAAACATCCCGAGCTGCAGAAGGCACCGTCAGGAGGCGACACGGGCTGGGTTATCCGACAGGCAAGGAAGAGGAACGGAATAGTGTGATGCGGCTGGCACACACAGGCAGCGCCACCCTGCCGTTCAAGCATTGCAGTGAGCTCTCATTGGTTGGTAAACAGCTGCGTCTCCAAGGCACCTGTGCATCCATCTCTTGCCACTCTCCCAGATCCAGGACCTGAAGCGTTACAGCCCGGAGCCTTTATTATGATTGATTATGGCTTGTGCCTTATTGGTGGTTAAATATTCCAATTTCTCCCCTGCAGAATGAGCTGCTGTGAAAGCCTGGCCCTGAGGAAATAGCAGAGCCTTGCTGTCATCTTTGAAAAGACCTTGGAGGTCTCTGGGCTTAATTATGAGGTTGTTTCAAGGGCTGGTTCGTTCCTCTGCTACCTTATCACAAGGAATTTCTACATGATATAGAATTTGTGTTCTTTGCAATCAGGTCACGTGAGCATGACCATAATTCAGGTCAATCAGAACATAAAGTTGGTATCAAAATCAAGACAACCTATTTGAATCAGGAGCCTCCAGGAGCAGGGCGTTATTGTTCTCACGCTCCATGCTCCGAACTCTGCTCACAGTAGGCCTCGGCAGGCCCAGGCAGCCTCCCTACCGCCTGGGATCCAGGTGTGCCACGGATATGACTTCCAGCTTCCTGCAGTTTGAATGATATAATAACATTCCAGAGCACGCGCTTCTTAAATAGACAATCATTTAACAGACCATAGAAAGAAATTAAGGTATTTCTACTTTTTTCTGAGTGATATCAGTCCTAGATACATAATAATTACCCATATAAACACAGATATTTCATGTATGTGTTTGACATGCATATACATGTGAATACAGAACACAAATACGTGTGTATTCAGTACCATATGACATACAATGGAGACTGCTAGATCACTAATTTACTACTAGATCAATATTTACTAAACGAACAAACAAGAATCACAGTTTACTAAGCTGATCAGTTAATTTCCTGGAATTTTCTCCCTAAAATCAAGCCCTTAACTATATATTATGATCTGCCAATATAGAGTGTGGCAAAAGTAGGCTTACAGTTGTTCATATGGAAAACAAGACAATAATGAGTAAAAAATAATGTAAGAATAAACTCTGTGTTTCATATAGTCACAGCGGTAAACCTAGTTTTGCCTCATCCTGTATGGCAAAAGTCAAATTGGGTAGCTTGAAGACAGTGTTTTTATGTAAGGTGGGAGCCTGGTGATGAACGTGCAAGAAATGCACAATGAATAGTATAGTTCCCTGTGAGCAGTGAGAGGAACAAGTGAGTAAACAGTGCGGAGGACTGAGGGAAGGAGTCAGTAGAGCTAAGAAGGAACTTACAAAGAGAAAGCCATCTGGCGGGAGGGGGACCTGCAGTCTAGAGATTTAGTCATCCTGTAGCAACCCTACCGAAATGAACCAAAGGAACCGGTGCCCCGGCCACACCCACCTCCCTCTCTCCACTTCCTGCTCGTGCTGACCATTGGCTGAACCCAAGCAGAAGTCAGAGGGCAAAGGGGCCCATGGGTGTAGTCTGTATCTATTTGGCTCCCGGACAAACACCACAGTACAGAAGGCTGGAGAATGAAGACAGAGGAGCAAGAGGTTATCCAGCTGCCTCTCCCTGATAACCGGCTCTGCTCACACCTATGGTGACTCCATGGCAAAGAAAACAGGCAGTAGTAGCTGATTAGCGCTTAATCTGAACACAAACACTCCCACTTTAATCGTTAGTTTTATTTACAGGTATGACTATGATAAAGCATTTTTATACTTTGAATAGAGATGAAATCCATAAACACTGTGTGGCTGACATTAGTAATCAGGTAATGTTATAGCTGGAAGTACTGTAGCGACCATCTCACTCATCATCTCCCGGACTAGTATGCTTACCTGGTAGGCAGTAAACGGATGCAAAGAAGCAGCGCTCTGAACTGTGGGCTTAAGTTGATTAATCACTCCTGCCTGGAGGTGGGATTCCAGCTCTGAAACAACAGAGAGGCAGTGAGCAGGAATTAGAAACGACAGAATACAAAGTAGCTTTTATTAATGATAAAGTCATACTGAAAAGCACCAATTAGAAGTGGCCACAATCTGCTCTCCTATTTGCTCTCCTAGGATTAGCACCTACACACCTCTGGCCCAGGGAGAGAGGGGATCAGAAAAATAGATTACATGCCCACAATCTCTTCCTTAAATATTTTGAGACCCAAAGGTATGGATAGGGGGAAAGAGTATCTCGAATTTCCTTAAGAAGGAAGGACTGAATCTGAACACTGAGAAAGAGGAAGTGGAGGAAAACACTCTTACTTGGCGCTGCAGATTTGAAAATGCGAATAAGAAAGTTTCGAGCCGCTCACACTGATGCTTAGTACTTTCTCCAAAATTCCTCCTTTCTTTGGCTCTGGACTTGGCTCTCTCCGTTACATCTCCCCAATCAGCATGGAGACATACTCTTGTCTCTTCCATTTCAAAAATAAATGTATTCCCCCTGAATTTTATTCCTCTCAACTAAAACTTTGAATAACCCAGCTGGACAAAGCAATTTGCTCTACAAATTGACTATATTTTCGCACCACCTGTAACTCCATTCATTCATCTGTGGGAGTGTGGCCTTCTCTATTCCATGCACCAGCCTATTCTTGCTGAGAGCGCATCAAAGGGCCCATTGTCAATGGGACTTTTCAGATCTCTTTTCTTTGTAATTTAACTTCTTTGATGTATCAACAGAGTTGATCACACCCTCCTGGAAAAAATTCCTTGCATGGGGCATTGAAACTTTTTTCCCTTCTGACTTTTCACCTTCAACATCTCAGTTATTTTTGGCATCTCCTCCTCTGTGGGACGCTTCATCATTTGTGTTACTTGAGTTTGATCCTGGGTCTTTCATTTCTTTTAAATCTTAAACTACACTCCAACCACTGACCATCTCATTCTATCACTATGGCTTCAAATATGATATTTTATACCTGTATTCTCATACTTAAGTATTTTTTGACATACCCACCTTAAGTATTTAAGGAAATATATTAAAGCTACAGTCATAATTTCTCCAAAATCAAAGCTACAAATTTCCAGACTTCCCACCTCATATTTCATGACTGATTCATTCAGTTAAGTTACTTGTGCCAGTAATCTGGGGTAAGAATTGATATCTCATTCTTTCCAACTCCCATAGCTGGTGAGTCATAATATTTTACTGGAAATAGCAAAACATAGATATATTTCACTGAACTTCCTAATTTCTTACTCCACTTATCCAAAAAAAAAAGGGGGAAATAGAGTGATCGATGTAATTTAATTTATTTTATAGGAGAGCTCTAAGAGAAGGAGGACCTAAGCAGTATAATGAGTGGTGAGAAAAAGTCCTATAATCAGATGTGGAAAATGTTTTGTTTCATTTTTCTGGCAGAGGGAAGAGAAAGAAACAAAGATCCTATGAAGTTTTGAATCTGAGATGCAATGGAGGCCAGAAGATGGAAACAGAATGAAGAAGGGCAAAAGACTAGAAGAATGGGGAGAATATAGGTGATACAACATACTAGAAAGTTCTTATTAGGAAAGAATCATATATAGTGCACATTTTTCATAACTATTCTTGTTTCCTTTTTAAAATGTTTTTCAAATTGTATAAGAATTTTAGATGACCAGAAAAATTTTCACAATAATATGGAGAGTTCCTGCATACCCCCACTCACTGCCCTCCATTATTAACACCTTATATTAGTAGAGAAGATGTGTTACAATTAATAAGCCAGTATGAATACATTAGTAGTAACTGAAACCCAGACTTTATTCAGCTGCTTAGATTTCACCGAATGACCGCTGTCTCCTCCAGGATCCCACCGAGGATCCCGCATTATATTTGGTGCTCATGTCTCCTTAGGCACCTGCCAGCACGAATAATGTCTTTGGCGTTCTTTATTCTTGATGACCTTGACAGTTTTGAGTGTTGTTGAGATATATGTTAGAATACGCCTCATTTAGGATTTTCCTAATGTTTTTCTCATGGTTACATGGATATATGGGCTTTTAGGAGAAAGAAACACAGAGGTAAAGCCACTTACATTTCCTTTTCACATATTAATGCACTAACTAGGTACTCCAGCACAGTGTTGGATGGAAGAGGTGAGAGAAGAGATTCTTATCCTATTCCTGATCTTCAGGGAAATGCATCCAATTTCTCACCATCAAATATGACAGTACCTATGGGTATTTTTGTAGATGTTATTTATTGAGAAAATTTCCCTCTATCCCTAGGGTGCTGAGAAGTTTTGTTCTTCTAATTCTAAACACATGCCAGATTTGATCAAATGCTGTTTTCTGTATCAGTTGATTTATGTTTTAGTTTGTAGATGTGTTGGATGCGTTGATGGATAACCTGCCTTGTCCACTTGGAAGAGGCTCCGGTCTCTCCCAGAAACTGGAGGCAGGGACCCTATCTCCCATGATGTTTATGTTTCAAGGGGACGGCCTCAGTCTCTTGAGAAAGATGGTCCTGAATTGTAAACCTGGCAAGAGGCTCTTTTGAAAAAAAAAAGTTTTCTATACATCTGAAAAGAGTAGAGAAAGAAATTTCCAATTACAAGTTTATTTTAAAAATGCTCTGAAAGAGGAAAGGTAGATCTTCCATTATTTTTTAAGGAGGAGAATTAAGGCTCCTATATTTAATTTTTATTTGTCCTCAGAGGTATTAATAATTCAGAAAGCAATAATGCTACTGGATTAGGGGATGTGTTAGAGAGGCCCAAATGTCTGATTTTGCTGATGGATTTTGATGTTGACATGACAGTCAAGGAATAAGGTGAGATACTTGATCTGAGCGATGGTGAACTGTGGCACCATTTATAAAAATCTGAACCTGGGTGGGGGGCAACCTGAGCTACTCATTGGGGCAAGTTCAATTTCAATCACTCGTTCTATGTTGCAATACAGTTGACTTCTGGGCCATCAGGGACTCCAGGCAGAAGTCAGAGCCCTAGGCACACCTTTTACAGAGAAATTCTAACGCAGATGCTATTTAAGGACAGGGCACTGCAAATCATCTAGAAAGTACAAGTGTTTACAGAAGAAATCTGGTGGAGGATTAGGCCCCATGGAACTCAACCAATGTTTACACGATTACGCATAGAGGATGAGAAGGGAGAAAATGGGAGGAACACAAGGGAAATATGGAATATTTGGAGCCAAGTAAAGAAAGAAGTTCCGGAAGAAAGTAAAAGATGACGTTGACAAGTCTTGTCTGCCTTCCATTCTATTCTCATCACATAGCACGCATCCCTGGGTCCCTAGTGTTCAGCTCTATTATTTATGCCACACTCCTTATAAATTTATGTCTTTCGTGTCTCCCGATTTCTCTTCTCCAGCGCAATCTAGATACCATCTGCTCTTTATCTCATTTTAGGGACCACTTTAAATATAACTTCATCAGAAAGACATCCCCAACTCCTCCTCAGTCTTTAGGTTTCTCCTCTGTGTAGGTTCATTGTTCCCAGCAGCTCTCTACCATAGCCCTTAATCTACTTTAGCCAGAAAATTCATACATGGTTTTTAAAAATTGCTCTTTTCCTCCAATAGTTTATGAGCTTTACACATTTAGCAACCAGATTGTCTTGCTCACTTCTCTCTCCCCATCACTTGGCATATTTGCAGCATATGTGTTGAATGAATGAGTAAATAAGTGAAAAAAATATATCTCCAACTACCCTGGTTTCTGCTGCTGGGTTGCTTCAAGCAAGTACAGGCAACAAGCTTTACGACTTATTTCTCTGCAAACTGAACGCACATGCTTTCAGCGTCAGTAGAGGTCAAGAAAACAATAAAGTCAGTCCATTCAATTAAAAAAGAGTGGTGTTTTTGCTTAAAAGAGTCATTATGCAAATATGCCACATCGATATGCCAGTAATAACAAATGCCATGTGACAATTAAATTGACTTTGCCTCTCGTCGGTTCAAGCTAACATTGCCTTCACACATCACCGAATCCTCAAAGCACACACAGTAATTAAGTTATTCATCATAGAGATTCTGAGACGGTATGAGTTGTTCCAGCACTGAGGTATTCTCTCTCTCTTCTTCTTCTTTTTTATTAATCTCACCTGATTACATCCCTACTGAGAGTTATACCCAGCTTGATCTACAGATTAAACAACCCATATAATCATCTTCACGGAGCCTGTTAACTAGGAATTTTCCTTGCTTTTCTGTAGGTAATTGACTTGTAGAGCACTGAGTTGCAGTGTAAGCCATAATAGCT